>CBMN010002333.1:0-10230 GCA_000582825.1 Hordeum pubiflorum | reverse complement strand
CCCACCCCAATGATCAGGGCGATCATCTCGCCGAACTGCACTGTGCATCCATCCTGATTGGAAAGTTCAGTTTGACCACAACCTGCTTAGAGCATCTACAGCCGGACTTGACAAATCCAGCCCTTCAAACGCCTGCGGACGCGCCCGGACGCGTCCGCGGGCACTGACCGGACACGTCTCAAATCAGGCACTCCATATCCGGACACCAGTTAGCTCGTGTCCGGCGATGATGGACATGGGACGAGACAGGGGAAGCATCATGTGCCATGATTGTGCTTGTCTGTCTGTCCATGGCGGATCGGAGGGCTCTGATCCCAGCACGTACATGTGAGTCGTGTGCGTATGGATAAGGTCTCCGAACTCTGATTGACGTGTGTGCTATTAATAGTACTGTAGTTAGTCATACACTAACACGGTTGAAAGAACGCAGGAGAGCTGCGTATTTCATTAAGAAGGGGCGGTTGACAGCCAACTAACACGGTTTATTGTACCACACGGGCTCGATCACGGCACATTATTCACAAAGAACGTGGAGGAAACATGGCAATAGATCAGTTAAGGCGCATCGTTGATGGCGATTCACAGGGTCAGGGCTAGGATGACGACATGAACTACGTATGTTATACGTACGTAATTCATTCCCGGCCGGTGACAGAGAAACCATGACAAATCGGACAAGCCGTGAAGTATTTTCTTTGGCCTTTTGTGGTTACTTCTTCACACCAAAATGTGATTTGCGTATGTGACATCGGTAAGCTGCTACGACGCCGACGCTGTCCCGACAGGTCCAAAAATAACAGTTGGACAGGGTTACCACTAGCAGACCACGTGTTCATTACGACGCAGTTCTGACTTCTGCGGCGGCTAGCTAATTTTGTCAACAAAGCGTGCTATGTTTGCCGAAAGCTAGGAGGATTTCGTCGCCTTTTTTTTTTACTTTAACAAATGGCCTTGTTGTTAATGACTCCCGATGAGTTTCAGTAGTCCGGTCAGAAGATTAACCTCAGCTTCGATTGTCTTGTCTGGCTAAAAAGGATCGAGGAATTTGCAGACGGCGTGTAACTGAAGTTGTGAAATGCAGTGCACGATTCCATTTGCAGTTCACAAGCTACGACGCAACTTCGATCAGAGACGAATGAACCAGCAATGGCATGCGCCAGAAGAGAAAAAAAGGGGATGGAAAACTTCAAGATTCCAAACAAAACCGATTGAAAACGAGACTAATTAAACAAAACTGCCATCACAGTAAGGATAAGGAAGAACAAGTCTGAATTTCAAAAAAGGTTGAATGGGTTTCAGCGGTACCTGAGCTGGAAGCGCAATGCGGCCGAGAAGCAGGGACTCAGAAGCGCAATCCGCGGACGAAATCCGGCCTCGTGCCACCCTCCCGGTCCGAGAGAGACGAGAAGCTCTTCGGCCGATCCTAACAAAATACTAGGCTCCAAAACCCAGCGAGCAAGCAGCTCGAGGGCCCTTAAAAGCGGCTGTTATTTGCAAATTAAGCTTCGTCAGGCCCCCACACACTCACGCAGCTCCCTCCTCCCCTCCCTCTGCAAGCCCGCATATATGCATACCTTTCCCTGTCCTCCTCCTCCTCTCCCCTTTGCTTCTAAGGAGGATCTGCTAATCTTTTTTTATAATGCGCTTTTTAATCAGTCAGTCAGTCATGGCTCGGCCTCATGGGGCACACCGCGCTGCACTGCCGTGCCTTCTTTAGCTTACATTACAGATTGGAACAGTGCATCGGCTTTCCCAAAGACATATCTTCTCGGGACGCCTCTCCTTCATCAGCACTGATTAATCATTGGTTATCTGTGAGTGAATGTATCACGTTAGCATTTGGGCCATGTGCCGATGCATGTGCACATACATGTGTGGGCAAAGGCGACTGGTATCTGACCGCTGCTCCACCTCCACACAGACACGGTATAAAGCGGCAGAATCTTAGTAGAGCTGGACGCCTTTGCACCGGCCACTGGCTGGCTAGCTGGTGAAGAAGGTTCGCAGTAGTAGTAGTGGTAGTAGATCGCTGTTTCTGATGCAGCAGCGAGTGTTGATCGCTGTTTAGAAACGGACGTGCTATGAAGTCACTGTTCAGTGGCTTTTAACTAACTACGGCAGTGTTGCTGTCCAGTGGCTTCTAGTTCAGCATGGAAGAGCAGTGGATGCCGAAGAACGAAGCCAAATGTAGCTCCAGGACCATGCATTACGGCATTAATTAGCATTTGGCGTTTACACATCTCATCAAGTACTACTGGCTGGCTAGCTAGTGGTTAAGTAGCAGTAGCCTCAAAGTAAAAGTTTGATCGTACTGTACTAACCAGTTGCTGCTTATACCACACCAAAATGGTACACTTTCCACTGTATAAGTACCTTCACAGAGAAAATCAGGAAGGAACATGTAATTCTGATGTAGGAGTACCAGCACTGACGAGTGAGCGGTTAGAGAACGAAGGCAAAAAAAAAATAAAAAAAAATCAGAGCTCACAGCATTGTTCTTCTCCACAGAGAAAAAGAAAAAAAGAGCTCAAAGCAGAGGGAGGCATCCAGGGAAAGTAGAGGGACGGCATGAGTATCTCTCAAGAGCACATGACTTAGCACTGACTACTGCGAAAAGAATAGGGGCTCAACTGGGCTAAACCCGGGGCATGGCACGCATAATTGTCTATGATACCCATGCCTTTGCAGCAACGCAGCGTGACTGGGACGATTGCTCCCCAACTTTCAGATAAGGAGCGAGCATCCACACGGCGTGCAACGCGACAGCTCGGCAAGCGTGCGCCGAGGGCTCGACCGCCTAATCCGCTTACGTCTCCATCCGGAATTCAAATGGTCCCGAAATTGTTTGAATTGAGCCAAATTGTCTTTATCCATGGGTTGTATGTAGCAGGTCATCATTCTTGTTCTGTGTGGCCAGCTGTCCTTGCTTGCACTTGTCATGTTCCATGCTTAGTAGCACACAGGATCTGCGCATAGGTGCATTTGAATGTAACATCAGAGTGAGGTTTCAGTTTCACAAACTTGGAATTCGGTGCTGCGATTTGTTCTGATCGGTTGATTCAATTCCTGGAAAGGAAGTCTCCGTTCTTTAGGCTTCAGCATAACTTTGCTTGGACCGGGGAATGAAATGCTCAGAGGATGCTAAGATGCAGTTGCTTCAAATAAGGCTCAGGAAAAAGCAGTATTTTGGCTTGTTTTAGAATCTATTCACGCTTGAGACTTGAGAATTTGTCAAAGTGGAACTCCACTTTCCTCGTTTAAAGCTCTCATAAACAGACGGAGCAATGCAACCCTTACCTCTCATGAGACAGAAGATGCTTCCTGTTGGACCAAGAAACCAAAATAGGCATCCTTGTCACCTGTAATAAGCTTACCGGAAATATATTTCGTACTATTAGTTTCGAGCGTAACGTATACACCATGGATATCATCCACATATGCAGAAAGACGACATTACTGATATTGGAATTATCGGCCAGCAAGGATATGGATGGGCACATAAGGTATGATACAGAAACAAGAAGGAAAGGAAACGTAACGGTTTCGAAAATAAACGTGATTTGACTTCAGTTGCAGCACAATGTCATTTTTTTAGGGGAACAGCACAATGTCATTTATTTAGAAGAATGATTCAATAAATGTTGTGTCAAAGGACAAAAGGTGATAGGTGTGTGACTATTTCCCAAAGGGAAATTCAGATTTGCGCCACTTTGAAATGTCTGTTTCCGATCACGATAGTTGTACCGCTGCGGATGGTTTGGAAAAATGTCATCGCGAGCTCAACAGCTTCTGAACAACCTCTTGTCACTGTATCCGTAGGACCAGGAATACTGTTGAACGAAACAACGCCATCGGTTTTCGCTCCAAGTCTCACAATGCGTCACCATTAGCAGCTAAGGTGTCAGCAAAGGGCGATTTTGTGATTGCTGAGTCTTAACACCGGTACTCAACCACAATTATTGTCCACTACCAAAGCTTGTTAGCTAGGCTGTTTGCAGTAATAGGCCTATCACTGAAAGTAGGTGTCACCTAATGGGCATAATTTGGTCACTCATGCCTCAAAGTGATAATAGTTGAAGGCTGCCAGTGGATAGGTAACTGAAGCTCACTGCCTATGGTAGATAGAAAGGAGGATGCATGCATGAGTAGTTTCTTGTAAAAAGATCCATGGTGGTGGATACATTCTGTATGTGGACTTTAACTGGAACTGTGTGATGGGATTATACCTTGAAGGAGAAGGAACATGCATGTCATGACTCATGAAGTCATGATAGTAATCAAAGTTGTTGCTAGTGTTGCTTGGTGATTAGGTCTCATGTCACTCTAGCTTATCCAAGTTGCTGATGACATATTGATTCTTTTCTCTGCGTGTGAATCAACATTGGTATTTTTTTAATAAGATTATGAACAGGATGTTCCCTGGCAGGTAATGTGCATGTTTAGTTCGGTAATGTGCATGTTTAGTTCTGCTTGCTTTTGATCTAGAGCACGCATTCTTAATGTAACAGAACATGCCTTTGGCAACCAAGTTCATTTCAAGAAGGTTTTTGTGGTCAAATTTACTTTTGACCAATATTTTTTTCCGGAAGACAAAACAGTGACATATATCATATAATAGATCATATGATATTGTGACATCTCTTTGTGTCAGTGGGACAGATGAACAAAGCTTGAAAGGAAGAGACCGGTATAAGGGGAACCACCAGTCAATCGCCATTAGTTTGTTCTGCTTGTCTGAACTTAAGTTGAAAGCAATCCTGGAAATCCCAACAACCAGCTCTACAGAATTGATAGATTACATCAATAGATAAGTTAACATTATATGTCGGCGATATATCAAGTATCATGTGCCTACATTAATGTATGTATTTTACTACAAAATAAGGCACCCATGCTATGTTCCTTCTTCTTTGATGTCAGCAAAATGATACTATCTGGCTTTAACGATCTTTAGACAGGTATGCATTTGATTTGACAAACTAAGTTTTCGACCTTTTTGGAGTTGCATACTCAAATTAACTGAACTTTTGTAGTATCTCCCAGTCAAATATGTGCTATACATTTGAACACATGCTTGCAGGAAGTTGCCAAGACAGTACAGATAGGTAGCATGCTTTGTTTGCTGATTAACTCATGATGATCCTTAGTTTCTAAGGCAAATCAAGAATAAAAGAATCAGCATGTGCTCAATAGGATGTCACAGAATACATAAAAGGTAATGGTAGGTGAATGTGCAAAATGTAATCAGGACATGTTTGCATACTCTACTATTATATTCAGAAAGTGTCTTTGGAAATGACTTGGACTAACTTCTAACTAGCCATCCCTCTCATTATACCGACCAAAACTAAAGGATTCCATACTTAGAAAACCTTATTCCAAAATTCTCTAATGTGAGAATACCCATACGGGAAACACTTAGAGCTTTAAGTGTTAACTTTCTTTAATTATGAAACCTGGTTTGACAATACCACTTTCAGTAGGTTGTCAAATCCACCATCTTTACAGATGGCTGACGGAAGAAGTGGATGAATAAACTTTTAGGGCATGTTTGGGACAAGAAGAATTTCACAGGAAATAGTTCAATCTGGAACCCAGAAAAATTCTCGCGTTCCAAACCGGACCCTCTAAGAGGCTTAGATTAGTGAATACACCTGCCCAATGATTCACACTCGAAATAAGTATTCCAATACTGAAAGTTTTCTGAAAATTGGATTACTGCTTCAACCAAGCACCAAGGGCACATAAGAATTCAGTAAACAGTTGTGACTAATACCAAAGTTATGCTATAACATAACAATAACATTTACATATGACAATAGTAGTGCAGCTTACCTAGGTGCTCCAGAATAATGCTGGTACCTTATCTAATCTAGAAACATGCCCTCAAGATTTGAGCAGTTGACTAATTGACCACCCACAAATACAACTAACACTGTCCCTCAGCAAGTGATTCCAAACACTGAGACATCAAAGAACACGCACCATTCAAGTACTTAGTGTAAACACACATACGACACATAACAGGACATGAGAGAAGACTTTGGACATATGGTGGTTCTCTGATTTTTCAAGTACCGCCTCTGGAGCATTTCATTTTTCAGCTAAGTGGTAGGAGAGGGAGCAGATTGAGCAGAACGTGCATCCTTAGGTTGACTAGGAGGCGGCGGGTACCGTGGCACATAAGGAAGAAGAGGGGTGCCATGCTCGATCGGACCGGGCCTGATACTTGCCTTGGAGCTTGGACTTGGGTCAATAGGTTGGTAGTCATCAGCCTTTACATCGTGTAAGTTCCTAGTCTTCCTGTTAGTAACATCATGTCTGCTTTCCTGGAAAAGGTATACAAGGAACACTCCTTCAGAGTTTAAGCTATACTGAACAAAAACAAAATTTCATTCAGAAAATTATGTGAAGTAGAGGGTATATGTGGTGTTTGTATATTATGCTGATCTGTGAAATGTAGTGCACTTGTACAGGTTCTGTCTGAGAGTGCACACCTTTAGTCTCCTGCCGTTTAGCTGAGCGGTTCCATAGTCCGGGTCTGCATTGGTTGTAGTTAAGATGTCAAGCCATAGGCCATATATTCCCTACTGAAACTAAGTAGCTGCTGAACGTACGTAGTGAGAACTGAAGAAACCAGCACCAACCCATGCAAACGTGACCTCGCTCAATTTCCTACCAAACATTTTTTCTTCGAGTTGTATGCAGTTGCAGAGACGAGGACCCAATCGTCAAAGAGAAAAGAGAGAGAGAAGAAGACCCAAAATAAAAAGACGAGTAACTATCAGATTTGCCTCGAACTGGCAGTTTCTTTCACCACCTCGCATCCACGATCTTTTCAAAGATCGAACCAAGCAGCAACACTGGATACTAGCTGCTAAAGCTATCTACACTTTTCTCTATTATAAACCAAACGGGACAGAAGAAACGGAACGGGATTCACCTGAGCTATAAGTGACAAGATGGCAAGAGAGAGAACAGCAATCAGAGCCAGTTTTCATGCGTACGTAACGTACCTGAGGCTGAGGACTCCACCGTGCTTCTGGCGCTAAACGAGGCCCCGAGGAGCAGGTTCCCTCCGACGACCGCGACGACGAGCAAAGCCAGCACGGAGCGGCGCTTCATCGCCATCGTTCTCTCCGCCGCTCGCAAGGTCCCCTGAGAAGCTCAGAAGGTGAGACGCTCTAGTAGATGTCAGTATGGGATTAAAGAAATGGCGCGATAACACGGCAGAATTTATGTCTCGGCAACACCGAGGAGGCGGTGCAGGAAAATGGCCGGGCGAAGCCAGGAAGGTGGCCTCCATGCGTTCCTCCGTCAGTCAGTCCTGCTCTTCTCATTGATTGCCAAGCTCTTGCTGGTGCCGCTGAATATAGTAGTACTAGTAGTGGTACTAACCCGTCATCCATGCATTTGCCGCCTCTTTTTCCCCAAAATTTCCCTACGCAATCTCGTGAACATGCCGTGTCCTGCTTCCCAGGGTTTCCTGTGACACGATACAGGCTGCACAGAAACCTCTAATGTTTGCCAGGCAGGGGAGTTAAAACTTGAAAGCATCAGAGTTCAGATTTCAGGGAGCAGTAAATCAGTGTAACTGATAGAACTTCACCCAAAACCTTTTACAGATCATAGGATGTTTCATCGCCGTGAAGACGGTGAAACTGTACTGTACAGGAGCGCAGCATCAAGTGGGCAGGTTCAGATGACATATACTAGTATTACATTTGCCAGGGATAGAGGATGGAGGAGGTAAACAATAATAATAATACGCCGGTATTGTCCTGAATTATCTTTCCTTATCCTCCTGGTATTGCCCATCCAATGGTGGTTTAAACTTGTTACTGGCGCAGAGATTTTATAAGGTTTCTGGGCAATGTCATCGGTTCGGCATGATGTCGTTGGAGCCTTCTAGGTCGCACGCGCGGTCAGGGCAATCCAGCTTGCCCCACCGTGCATTTACTCTCTGGCAGGGAAATATTGTTTTTCCAAGGCTGCAAAACACAACCACAATACGCTCAGGTGAGCAGCTCACAAGAATGGTCCCGTCGGTGGACGACAAAATCATGATATGTTGTGATGAATGAGAACATCTTTTTATCGTAATAAAAGGGAACCAAAACAATACACTGCTTCGATTTTCCTCTTTTTGGCCTGGAGACCGTATCTTCCCAGTGACAACAGAAACACATTATAACTACAATTACCTTGATGGTTTTCCAAGGGACCACCGAATAAACATTACAAAGTTGCTCGTATGGACTTACCTTCGATTAACCACATTGTGCACATAGCATAACCACTGAGAGAATTCAGCCTGGGATCCTGCCTGCACAGGATTTGCTCTGAAAATAAGATCAGAATGAAGTCAGTTTAACATTATTCCAAGAGAACAGCCTATTTGCTATTATGTTGACATAACACAAGAAAGTAATGGGGTAACAATTTTTATTTTTTAAACTGAGTAATAACAATTGGACAACCTGATCACATGGTTCAAACATATTACACTACAATGATGAAGTGTTCTAATCTAAGCAAGCTTTCAAGAACCCAAATGACCAACAATTCACCTGCGCCAGATATTAGCAAATGGTACATAAATAGCCATTGAATCATCATGCTCAACTGTTATATCTATATGTACTGGTCAGTTATCACCTGGTTTCTATGAAGAAGAACCGAGCAGGTGTGGAAAGTTTGATCATAAAATGTTGCAGATTGTGCCAGACAAGTGCATGTACATAAATTTGGTAATCTGACATTATACGCATAGTTTCATGTTGCAAAAGTAACTAATCATATAGCAGCAATAGGCCAAAGATCGATTTCTTGATAAATAATAATACCAACATTTCAGCAAGACATAGGCCTGTAGCATACAAAGGCATCTCATGCATCAAACCACTAAAATGGAAATAACAATTTATCCAAGAGGCCGGAGAGCATTACTTACTTCAAAACTTCCTTGAAGTGATCAGCACACTCTTTGCAAGGATATATTCTAGAAATTAAAGCCATCTGAATATGAAAACAGGCAGAAATGTTATCTTTGTATATGGACCCAAAAGACAAGCACATGTTAAAATGAGAAGTGGGACAGGGAAATCTTCAGGAAGAGAGAAAACAATTTTTTTTTGAACAAACTAACTTTTACTGATATTCCAGGTAGATTAAGTGGTAGTCAACAGTTGCTCGTATAACATGATAATAATTCAGAGTAATGATAAACCAAGTGGAAGACATACTTACTAAAACCGTGTAAGCTCAGAACTTATTAGAAATGAACAGAAGGGTATCGATAAGTCTATAATGTAGCATGACCTTGTAGTTTTGCCGTAGTAATACTCAATCTGTGAAACTCGTTGTGCCGGAATTTTATCAAGTAGCAGTCTTGCATCTATTTGAGTCAGTAAATAAAAGAGTAAAACAAGCATTGCTTTTGAAGAATCCGATACAGGTTATTTTATCAAAGCATGTGCGGATCTCAAGCTACGCACTGGACAGTAAATGCTTGTTTTCCTTAGCCCAAATAAAAGATCAATGAAAGACTAAAAGAGTAAAGCAAGCTAAGCCTATAAAGAAAACATTGATGTCTGAATTGGAATGTTCTTCTTAGCCCTAGAGAGTAAATAACTAGTGCCTGGAAAGTGCTCATACATCTTCCAAGACTGTAATTCCGCAAGATATGCAGATTATGCCATACAAGTACACCTATGTATCACCCCCAAATGTAAAGAAATGTAGTTGAGTCCCCTGTCCTGCTTACCAGCTCTTTCGCATCGCGTTTCTGCTGCCTGGTGGGTTCATCAGGAAACTGAAACACGGTTAAACAAAACACAGTAAGCTGGCAGCAAATGGATTTTAAAGCATCCATGCTTCGAACGGCTCGTTGCCTTATCCACAAGCAAATCGATCAATAAACGCCAATGCGTAATAATCCATGGACCATGCACATTGAAGACCCATGATATGTTGCTAAATGAACAAGACTAGTAGCTCCAGGCAATTGCTGAACATTGGTGTGCTACTGAGAGAGCCAGTGAAGAGGGAGCACCTGCGCTGCGATGGTGTGGAGCAGCATCCACGTGGCCCGGCCGACCTCCTCCTTCGTCAGGGGCGCCACCTTCGCATCCTTCTGCTGCGCATTCAGCCGAACACCTTAAGGCTAGCCCCTCGATACAGAGAGGAAGCGGTGAGAGAGAGCTTGCCTTGAGGACCTCCGGCGGCGGG
>CBMN010002328.1:0-10729 GCA_000582825.1 Hordeum pubiflorum | reverse complement strand
TCCGCCTCCGCCGCCGCGGGCGGCAAGCCGCCCGTGATCGTCTACTACCGCCGTCGCCGCAAGAAGCCGCGGCTCGAGGAGCCGCGGCCGTCCTCGCCCGCGACAGCGCCGCGGCAGCCGGAGGAGGGGGCGCTGGGCAGGGGCTCGCGGCGGAAGCGCCCGCTCAAGCAAGAGCTGCTCAGCCTCGGGTCTGCCCCGCCTGCATTGGGCGCGGATGGAGACGGGGAGGAGCTGCTGGGGCGACGGCAGCCGAGGCGCAGAGGGGGACTGCAGAAGGAGAGCACTTCGGCGCCCCGGAGGCGACGGCGCCGCAGCAGCCTGCTGGAGGCCGCCTCTTCGTCTGAGAAGAGATGGGTAGAGTAAGTTGGATCTGTGCTTGCTGCGCAATGAAATTCTCCTTACGGCTTCATCAACAAGGAACGGACAGCGAGAATACTTGTTTTCTCTGTAATTTAGACGCTGGCTTTGTCGCAGGTTGGAAATTCAGGGTGCTGATCCGCAGGCGTTCGTTGGTTTAGTGTGCAAGGTAAGTTCTTGACGACGTCTGTTCTGAGCACCTGGTTGTTTCATTACTATATGGAATGCAGCAAAACTGGGGCCTGAATTTTGATGGTGAATGCAGGTTTTCTGGCCCCTAGATGATGATTGGTACAAGGGTTCCATCACGGCCTACACAGAACTAACCAAGAAGCATTCTGTATGCTTTCTACATCCCTGGTTCTTATTTTTCTTATTCATGAAAAAATGATGTGGCTGAGTGGATTATCCACAGTTGAATTTGATAATCTTTTCTGCATTTTCCTCATTAAAAGACTCATTATGTACCATTCTGTTTTCCATGTAATGTCTGCACTATGAAGAGTGCCATGTGAAATGTTGTGTAGTTGATGTCTAAAGCTAAACGAACTGCAGGTGAAGTATGATGATGGTGAAGCAGAAGACCTTACCCTAGCTAATGAAAGAATACAATTTTCCATTTCATCTGAGGAAATGAAGTGCCTGAACCTGAAATTTGGAACATCTAACCTGGATAAGCAGGGATACGATGAGCTGCTTGCACTTGCTGTCAGCTTTCATGACTACCAAGGTCTTGATCCAGATGATCTAGTGTGGGCTAAAATAACAGGTACTCTTATGTCCTTTTCTTACGAGTGCCAATGCTTCCAGCTGTTAACTGCGATTCGATGCCAATTGTCCTTTCCGTTTATCCTGTCAGTCATCAGAAGTTTTATTGCATTGTTTGAAGTCTCGTGGTCGAGATTACTTTGAACTTTTACCGTGTGATACTTTATTCATTCTAGTGTTTATGGTAGTTTTGCATCAACTTGCAACTTTATTTGATTTCTCATGCTCATCACATGTGTTAGATGGTTAACCGTCTCTTTTTACAGAAAATGCTTTCTAATGTTAAGTCCAGTATAGATTTATTATTTGACATTTTCATTATCATCTCCTCAATTGTCCGGTATTAAATTGTTATTTGATAATTGAGTCCTATTTCCCTCTGCATTCCTATAATACCTAAATTAAACAAGTGACATGGATTTCCCTTTCTGTTCAATGGTTTCATTCAGTTATGTGGTTGATTTGCCATCTTTCACTGCTTCCTTTTACGTGTAGGCTTACTTTTCTCGGTAACTTGAAATTTGTTCTTATGTAATGAGCTTGGTGTGCTTGGCCTCGACAGGTCATGCAATGTGGCCAGCTGTTATAGTGGATGAGTCAAATGTTCCTGCTAGCCGGGCCCTGAAGCCAATTCGGTTAGATCAATCAATACTTGTTCAATTCTTTGGCACCCATGATTTTGCAAGGTTTGGTTCTGTGAAAAGATTATAGCATATTTTTCTTTTTCTTTCAAAGCAGTACACTAAAGTTGTGTTCCTACCTCAGGATTAAGTTGAAGCAGGCGGTTCCCTTTCTGAATGGCCTTCTATCTTCCTTGCATCTCAAATGCAAGCAAACACGCTTCTCCCGAGGCTTAGAAGAAGCCAAGGAGTATGAGTCCAGAACCTCTTTTATATTTTTAAGCAATAATTGTTTTTTTCCTGAATACACATCATAGACCTGAAATATTTTCTGTTATCTTGCATGATGCCCTATTGGTATGATACTGAAACTACCGATTGTATAGGTTTCTTCTCACACAACAGCTTCCAGAAAATATGTTGCAACTTCGGAAATCCATTGAAAATGATGGTTCTGATGTTAATGGCCAAGATGACGCGATAGGCTCTTGTGATAATTTATCAGAAGAAAGAGCAGAAGAAAATGGAGAGGATGCTGAAATGACTCAAATAGAACTAGGAAATCTTCGTGTGAGCAACCTAGGTATGTTCGAGCTAAGTTTAAAGATGCAAAAATGCTACGGAAGCATGTCAATCCTAACCATTTCAAGGATGCCCTGTTTCTCACTTGAATCTTGGACTGCCTTTTTGAGCTACGATGCTCCCGCTTTATGCAAGTTTTCTTTCATGGGAGACACGATCATAATTGGCACTTTTGGATAGTGGAATTATATCTGTTCCAGAGATATGGACATATGTTATATGTTCAAGGATGATGCAGTTCAGATTGCACTAGCTCCAATAATACAAAACACTGATCTGTTTTAGTTTGTTCTTCCTACCCATAACCCTTTAAAAGAAATCATTGATTTCCATTTACTCCCTCCATCCCAATTTATGTTGCGTCTTCTTATTTTGTCATTTAATATTATGTGTCATAAAAATTATGCCATTGAAACTCTCTTCCAATACAAAATCAATGGCATAATTTTTGTGGCACATAGCCCATGTTTAATTGATCAAATTGATGGTCAAATTTAAACCTCGAAATACCTGGGTGCCACCTAAAGTAGGAAGGAGTGAGTAGTTTATTTTGATTAGCAACATTTTTGTTTACTTCTTGTTGCTAAGATCTGCATGTACTTTTCAGAGATTGAAAGATTTACTTGCAGCTCTGGATTGAAATAAGTTAATTTTTGTTACCACCTTTTTCCTTTCCAAAAAGGTTTTACTGCTAAAATAACTGTGATCCACTTTGTACAATGTTATTCCTTAATATATACTCGTATAAATCATTGGCAATTTCCATTTTTGCGGTTACAAAATGACCAACAGCATTCAGTTTGATTGTGTTTAATGTAGGCATAGAAGGTTTCCATCAGAGACATCATTCTGAAAATTACTTAAGATTAACATTCTATTGCCATAGAGCATATATGGAGCTCTTATTTGTCATATACTCCCTCCGCCCCACAATATAAGATGTTATTATAACCAATATATATTGGTTGTAATAATATCTTATATTATGGGACGGAGGGAGTAGTTTCTTTTTTTCTGTTCATGCTGTTGTACATCTTCTGCTGACCCCCTTTCTTGGTGCTGTCTTAGCTTTGCATGTTTATATTTTTATTTTATCCGTCTGCATTTCCTCCTTTGTTCGTTCTTCTTAGTGTATAACAAACCTGATTGTGTGAGTTTCTTTCCAGGCAGGATAGTATCCGATTCAGACCATTTCCATAACAAAATGCACATATGGCCTGAAGGGTATACTGCTTTCAGGAAGTTCACATCAGTAAATGGTAGTTATTCAGCTCCAGACTGTCATCAAGCTTGCATGAAATTTAGTATTCCATTTTGGAACAGTTCACTCTCATGAGAGTATGTTTAATAAGTACATTGTAACACTTTCACAGATCCACACTTAGTAACATCTTACAAAATGGAAGTACTGAGGAATTCAGATATAAAAGCACGACCATTGTTTAGGGTGATCTCTGAAGATGGATTGCAGGTAAGCAGATTGAAATTTTTGTAGTAATGATCATGTTTCTGTTGATACTTCATTTTGCTGAATCATTCGTGTTAAGCGTAAGCGTAAAGCATATCATGATGTTGTGTTGCATTGCGATGTAGGGAAGGGATATCCTAAGGACCAATGCAGATGATAGTTTCTTAGCAATATCATTGTGTTGTCACAATAAAGATTGCTGTCTGTATCACTTGCTAAAGTTTTTTTTTTGACTATTATGAAGAGATACACATATATAACCTAGTGTCCTTGTCTCATTGTGCATGCTGCATGATGTTGTGATGGAATGTTTGCTTTACTAGTTGATGATGCTCTAATAATACGTCTATCAAGCTCGCTTAGGTGGCATAGTGATAAAATGTACCTTGAACTGCAGTAAAATTTTAAGCTGCCTTCACATATTCCCGATGATGTTCTATTATTCCTGGCTGTGTTGCATCATCTTCTCATTAGATTATTTCGGTATTTCCTAGTTCCATTTGCTAAGTTTCTGCAGCAGATTATAAAATAAGTTCAGCACAACACAGCGCAGTAACACAAACTGAGTCTCTTCTCAAATCAGTCAATTTACTTACTCTGAATGATCACTGCATAGTTCATTAAAAAAAGCTTATTTTGGGGATTATCGCGAAACCCTCTTGATATGCCTTAGATATAGCAGCATTTTGACAATTTCAGCAGTTCGAAATCTGTACATTTACTAAAATGATGCCTTTTGTTGATCAGATCGATGGCTCTACGCCTAATGCATGCTGGAAGGAGATATACTGCAGGATAAAAGAAAAACAGTGCAATGTTGCCTCTGAACTGGAAGGAAATGTTTGTCAGAGATCTGGTTCTGACATGTTTGGCTTTTCAAACCCACAAATTAGGCAACTTATTCAGGTTTTTAAACAAATACCTTTCATGGTTTTCACGCTTCATTGTATATCAGTATTACTTTTGTCAGGCAGTGCATTGGTGCTAGACAATTAATTCATCTTTGAGAAAGGTCTTTTGTTTATTTTATAAATGCACATTTGTTTTGATAATCATTTTTGTAAGTCTAAGTTTTGTCTAAGGCCTTTTATTATTAGTATTTCAGTTCAGTATTATTGGTTATTTTATTTATACCCACCCATGTATCTGGTACTGGACTTTTGTGGATTGGGAGTTTTGTTGTTTCTGCGCATATGTGATTGGCTGATGCCATACACTTCAGCCGTCAACCTAGTATTTCAAATTGGTCAACACTGTTTCTACTTAGTTTGGTGACGCTTCCCGTTGCTTCAGATTTTGTTGGATAAGGAGCCATTACCATTTATTGCAAATTCATATTTTGTTCATTCATATCATTACATTATGATTAGGAAAGAGCCAATGCGTTCCTGAGGCTGGGATTGAATAAATCATTAATGTTGTTGAATTTACTTTTATGCTTTGATACTATCTTACCGTGCTCGCCTTACCAGCATTTTATATAATTTTCCACAAAAATGAGTTGTCTTTAGTGAAAACATTGATGCACATTGTGTAGATGCGTGTTTACAAGTTTCATTGAAAAATGAAAACCATTCTTGCCATGTAGTGATGTCATTCTCTGTCAGGGCTTTTGCCTTCTTCCTTGTATTGATTTCATATTGGTATGCTTTAGATAATGCATACCATTTTTTATCTTTATTAACTTCAAAGTTACTTGTGTATTTGTTAGGAGTTGCCCAATGCAAGGTCATGTTTGAAATATTTTGAAAATGGTGGGGAAACCCTCCGTGGTTACAGAGCTGTTCATGTTAATTGGAAAGATCTAGACTTTTGCAGTGTTTGTGATATGGATGAGGTAAATGATCCTAATCCTGTTCCATGCTTATTCAAAATGCAAGTAATCAAACTGAAAAGTTACTTATATTCTCTTTTGCCTTCCAGGAGTATGAAGACAATTTGTTCTTGCAATGTGACAAGTGCCGTATGATGGTATACACTTACAGGATCATTCAGCTCCATGAATATTGTCAAATATAAGTATTAACAAACCCTGACAGCCTTAACATGATTCAGGTGCATGCTCGGTGCTATGGCGAACTAGAACCATTGAATGGAGTACTTTGGTTATGTAACCTGTGCCGACCTGGGGCACCTCGCGTGTCCCCACGATGCTGTCTGTGTCCTGTCACAGGTATACAATTGTGTTGGACTTCTTGCAAAGCGAGGCTATGTACTTATGAGATGCAATCTCTTTTTGTAGGGGGTGCAATGAAACCTACAACAGATGGCCGTTGGGCTCATCTAGCATGTGCAATATGGATTCCTGGTATATTAACTTAATCACTCCATATTGTTTTCTTGGTGGTATCATATCATGACATACGTTAGTTTTCTTTATCTTAAATTGGTTGCAGAAACTTGCTTAAAAGATGTAAAGAGAATGGAACCCATTGATGGATTGAGCAAAATCAACAAGGTTTTCACCCCCTTCCTCTCTTGATTTTGGTGAGAGTTTTTGGAGCATTTTTGTAGAAACATTTTCAGTTTTAAGTTATCTCCAGGACCGCTGGAAACTTCTATGCAGCATTTGTACAGTTGCTTATGGAGCTTGCATACAGGTACTTCAGGAACTGTTTAAGCTTCTGTTCTGACACCTATAACATATTATGACTGTTTTCCATGCATCAATGTAGTGCTCACATCCTACTTGTCGAGTTGCATATCACCCGCTCTGCGCACGTGCTGCTGATCTATGTGTTGAGGTACATTACTTACTTCTATGTGTTGACACTACTTTCTTGGGACTAATGTATACCTTAATTAGTATCATGTTAATTTTAGCTTGAAGATGATGACAAAATCCACCTCATGTTACTTGAGGAGGATGAGGACCCATGTATTCGTCTACTTTCGTATTGCAAGAAGCACAGGCAACCATCTACTGAGCGTCCATCTCTTGAAAGTGATCTTGGTAACCCTGCTCAGTTAGTTCAGACAGACGCGGCTTCATCATCTGGTTGTGCAAGGACTGGTAATAGCAATGTTTATTTGACTAGCATCTTTCCCAAAGTTCTGCACATATTAGTTTTGGTTGTGTATTAAGATAATCACTTCTAACTATCCTCACAAAAGAAACACCTTAAACAATATCCCCTGTGGAATTTTGCTCTCCTGTTCAGATTTTTTTATATAGATTTTTCACTCAGATATTATTATTATTGTTTGGGTTTTACAGCGAATTCTGAAGTCTTATGGGATGGGGCTACCTAGTTCTTGAAAGGCTATATTTATTTATTAGTAGACGGTCTCCTATCCTTAGGATTACCTATCTATTCTGTTCTCGCTCCTCCGTGACATCTCTGTTTACTCATTCCTTTGTTCAGAGCCCTATAATTTTCACCGGAGAAGAGGCCAACAACAACCTCAAGTTACAGCTACTGCTTCTGTAAAGCGTTTGTATGTGGAGAACATGCCTTATATTGTTAGTGGCTACTGCCAAAATAAAGTAGGCTGTGATACTAGCTGTGAACCAATTCAATCAGTTGCCTTGTTGGATGCTGCGTCACAAGAAGCTTCTGTCAATGTGTCTTCTATGGCTGAAAAATATAAAAGCGTGAAGGCCACATTCAGGAAGAGACTAGCTTTTGGTGAGTTTCACTAATCTTTGAACCAATGGCATCTCCATAGCATAATATCTGAAGATGATTAGTTTCTTTTTTATTATCTTGTTGAAGAAAAAAAGGTATGTTTTGAAAAACAAGACAGTATTATTTTGTGGTCTTATTTATTTGCAAACCATTTTTTTTTGCTTTAACTTGAATATTTGGTTACTTCACATACTGTGTCATATACTCCAACTGCTGCTTCATCATTTATGCTGTTATGTTAACTCTTTTGTAGATGCTAAATGAATCATTTTCTGCAATAATAGTCGAATCTATAGGAAGTGTATATGATCATGGTATATATCTGTCCGATGAAAACATGTGCATATATTAGCATGAGCTCTATAAAGAGACATGCCAGTGGGTGGATTATAACTGAAACTTAGTACAGTATTAGTTTGGGATTCTGATTTATGCTTTCTATGAATTGTGTTTTATGTTATGATTTTTCTTGGCAGGAAAATCAAGAATTCATGGGTTTGGTGTTTTTGCAAAGGTTGCACACAAGGCAGGAGACATGGTATGTTTCTGTAACTTCCCCTTATAGATTGTGGTTGCTTCTGGAAAGGAGATGGGTTTCTTTTAGAGAAGATTTCGTAACTGCCTGATAGCACTGCAAACAGTAAAAGATGCATACTACTTTTGCTGTTAGTCCTTCTGTTATCGTAATGGATGCCAGCACTTGGTGAGAATAATTTTTAAAATAAAACAGAAATGCCACAGCCACTACTGTAAATAAGACAAGGCAGATGCAGTTGTGGATAATGCCAACTACGTTAAAGGCTGCTGGTGGTTGACTGCTGTGCTTGTCTGTGGCAACAGTTGGATGACACCTGAGGTTGCCCCCTGGTGTAGATTAGGTAGATAATCGAACTGACAACAAAGTAATGGCAATGAACTTCTGCTGGTTGTAGTGTCACTTGGTAGTCGAAGACAACTTATTTCACAAAATTGCACGTTCATGATACTGCTGAGCTATTTTCCAGTCTATTTGGTCAGATATAGATTATTTGAAGATGACTGATGCTATTTGTGCTAATGATCTGAAATTCTCTGTTTTGTATCTATTTGTTCAGATGATCGAATACATAGGGGAGCTTGTTAGGCCACCGATATCAGACCTTAGAGAGCGGCGTATATACAATTCTTTGGTGGTAAGTTTCTGTTTGGAATTTACATCTTTTGGGTGTTGAGAATTGTTGATATGTCAATATGCACAACAAAATTTGGCAGCTTTTAATAAAGTTGCTTGTACGATGATCTTATGGTGAACGGGTGGCAGCTATTATTACATGTGCATGGGTGTGGAGACCTGCCCACACGTCCTCTGACCATTATCCGTGATGCCACTAGCATCCACATCATGCCCCTTTCACTCTTGCTGCCTCCCCCTCTGCGGCTCTGCCTCTCCTTTGTCTGGCGATGGCTTTGTTGCTGGCAAGGGAACTTGAGGGACGTAAATGTCAGGAGAGAACCATGTACCTGATTTGGTCAAACAAAGAAAACAAAAGGGATTGAATGAAAGGCTATTAGAGGACCAAAAATTCCAACAGTACTGTACATAAATTAGAAGATTAGAGCTTCTATGCACTGGGTCTGTCCTTTTTAGTCATAAATGGACACCTCTTGTATCTAATAGCTTCTGCTTGTGTGCTCCTCAGTATAACACTAATCAATGTATGTTAGAATTGACTTTCTTTGTATTTGGTAAGCATGGTCCAGTTTGGTACCCACTGTTTCAAAAACGTTAGCTCAGTATACATGCTTCTATGATACTGGTAGAAAACACCTGATATCTAACTATTCTCTACTTGGATATTAACGACAATCTGTTAACTACTCAAAGTAACTCCATGCAGGGTGCTGGGACATACATGTTCAGAATAGATGATGAGCGTGTTATTGATGCTACACGAGCAGGAAGCATAGCCCATTTGATCAATCACTCATGCGAGGTAACAAAAACCTGGGTCTACTATACATGTGCTTTCCACTTTGTTAGCAGCTCAGATCCCTTCATATCTTTTATTTGCTGAGGAGTATGGATTATATTCTCATTAATTATTGTACTGATTAATTGTTGTATAACCTTGGCATGGTATTTCTTTGAATTCTGGGCCACTACATACTGCACATACGGGTATTTGGACAGCGGGACGTATTTTGAGGAAACACGTGTTGAACGTTACCTGTCCCTATTCTGGCCATATTTATCAATTTTTATTACCAAAATGAGAAATCAGCATGAAAAAGGAATCTACTACAATTGGCCCGAGGATGTCTCTTTTGAAGCAAATAATTATCCACAACGAGTTATGAAATTTTTATACTGGTCGAAGATAAGGGAATAATCAGCTTTACCAATATA
Organism: Hordeum pubiflorum; assembly: GCA_000582825.1. Classification (NCBI taxonomy): domain Eukaryota; kingdom Viridiplantae; phylum Streptophyta; class Magnoliopsida; order Poales; family Poaceae; genus Hordeum; species Hordeum pubiflorum. The sequence goes on along the minus strand of CBMN010002328.1, from coordinate 919 downwards.
TTTTGTATGCTGGCCTTATGTTGTGTCAGCTTATTAGAGATCAAATTGTTTGTTCTAACAGTTCAGATGCACTACTATTAATGATAACATACTGATGTATTGTGTTACTGCAATAGTACATACATGAGTGATCAGGTTGATGGGAATGGTTTCGTCATATAGCTGTCTGCTGGCACACTCTATAGTCTAATTTTTACCGTTTTTAGCTCTTGACTATTTGCTTTTACGGTATTTTGGTAGGCAATTTTCATAACATCTCTTCATTATTGCAGCCTAATTGTTATTCGCGTGTCATAAGTGTTCTTGGGGATGAGCATATCATCATTTTTGCAAAGCGGGATATAGACCCATGGGAAGAGTTGACATATGATTATAGGTCAGATCTGAATTTCATATTGCTTTTGGTCTCTCTCACGTTGTAGTTTTACCAATAATTTATATGCTTTATTCAGGTTTGTTTCGAATGAACAACGGCTTCCTTGTTATTGTGGATTTCCAAAATGCCGGGGAGTTGTCAATGATGTTGAAGCAGAGGTTCAATCAACCAAAATAAGAGTCACCAGAAGTGAATTATTTCAGCAAAAGGACTAATGGTCAGTCCTTCCTATACAAGTGTTAGTGGGAAGTCCTATCGACAATATTTATCATTTTATCTATTTCTCCAATTCAATAATAAATGGTGGCACATTGGTTATGGCATCTGATGCCCTATCGCCGTTTCTTTGGATGCGAGCTCTAATAGATACACATGATGGGGAGGAAGTCCTCCAGAAATCATGGAAACTACATGTTATTTGTATGACAATTACAACTGGTCAACACTAACTAAATATGGCCTGTATTGCAATGTTAGAGGGGGTTAGCAACTATTTGTCATAGGTCTCGTGATCAATGCCCATGAGTTGCCCCCCCCCCCCCC
>CBMN010002321.1:0-16238 GCA_000582825.1 Hordeum pubiflorum | reverse complement strand
ATTCAGAAGATCGATGCTAAAATACTTTAGCCTGAATAAATCACTAGCCCAGGAGTGCACAAGGAAGGCCATGCGGCAAGCGATGTCAAACAACATATTTGTCAAGAGATACCGCAGCATACATAGACACAGGACACACAACAAAACCACAGTACAAATCCTAAAGACCGCAGAACCCAAAGAAATGGATATCAGCGTTGCATCAGGCATGCGCTCGCTGCTCAGGCATAACGTCGAACACCTCAGGTGCTGGCCAAGCAAAGGGACAGGCTCTCAACAGAGATTGTTGAGCACGAAGCAGAGCATTATGCGGAGGTATGCACACACGGAATAACATAGAAGGATGCAGGAGTGGGGTAGTTACATGCGGGGCGGCAGTCGTGGAGGGAGCGGCCGTCGGCGCGGGGCCAATCGGCGTCCTCGGCGAGGTGGCGCCGCAGCTCCTCCCGCCTCTCCCGGCGCTTGCTCCCAGCCTCCCCGGTCGGGGAGTACGTGTCCGCAGCTGCTGCCGCCGCCGACATGGCCGGAAAGTGTGTCTGCGGGTCTGCGTCGCCGGCCGCGCGCTCGAGCAGGTGCTAAAACCCTAGGGCTTGTCTGTGCTGCTACGGCGAGGGTGGAGTGGAGGGATGAGGTCGCTGCTTTTAGATTCGTAAAAACTGAAAGCAGACAGCTCGGCTTCGGTTCGACCCAGTCTATTACCAGTGGAACCAGCGACCGCCCAGCCCCCCGGACCTCAGGCCTCGACCCAGTTTTTTCTTGTTTAGGAGCAAGTGCAAGGGAATTCTTGCCTACATTTGTGGGAAAAAGTCAAAAACAATTCTTAACTTGTAGATGAAAACTAAATCAAACTCTAAACTCATAATCTTTGAAATCAGCACACCAAACGCTTTGATCCCGGTTAATTTTAAAACTGAAGAGCGTTTTCAAACATTGTTTGTCGACGTGGCAGGTCGACCCCCGGATTGTTGGGTGCGGCTTAGGGAGATGGCCGGTTGGGCATGGCTGATGCATAGAAGTTGGCCTGGCCCATAGCGGTCCACCCCGTCTATCATCATTCTGTTTATATTTAAAAATTGTTCTAAATATATATAAAATACAAAAACACCGGACATAAATTTTCATAAAAATATTAATCATGCATTTGAAAAATACTAGTAAACATTTACAGTAAAATGTTTGTAATGTATATGAAAAATGTACAAAGTATATGAAAAAGATATCAAAACATAAATATGAAAAAAGGTTAATCCCGCATTTCAATATTTTTTAACATGGATAAAAAATGTTCCTGATGCATACAAAAAATATATAGGGTGTATGTAAATGTGCAATGTGTTTGAAAAAAGTAGACATCAAAACATAAAATGAAAAGTGTTAATCGTATATTTTAAAATGTTAAACATGCATAAAAATAGTTATAATGTATATGAAAGATATACAACGTGTATGAAAAAGTAGATATCAAAAGATAAATATTAAAAATGTACATTAGGTATTTATAAAATATTAAACAATGTTCCTCATGTATACAAAAATGTAGAAGGTGTATGTAAATTGTAGACATAAAAACATATTTAGAAAAAAAATCATGTATTTGAAAAATGTTAGTTATGTGGACTCTATAGAAAATGTTCCTGGTGTATATGAAAACAAATATATATGAAAAAGACAATTGGCATCAAAAATATATTCAAAAAAATATTAATTGTAAAATTATTAAACATGTATTAAAAAATGTACTTGATGTATACAAAAAATGTAGACTTGTGTTGAGAAAATCTCAACGAAAATTTAGAAAGAACCAAAAGAAAAAACAAGAAAGAAAACAAGAAACAGGGAAAAGTAGTGAAAAACCCCAAAAAACCAGATAAAACCGAGAAGAAACGGAAAAAAAGGAATATAACGAAGAAAAGGAAAGAACGAAGAAAACTGGTGAAGAAATAAGAAAAGAAAGAAAAAAGGGAAAACAGAAACAAGCGGCAATCAAAACGATGATGGAACACACGACTCGGTCAATAATCTCAGGGTTTGACATGCCACGTCAGCAAATACCACCTAAACGCTCTTAAGGTTCAAAATAGACCGCGATTACAGAGTTTGGTGTGCTAATTTTGGGGATTAGGACTTTAGGGTGCGATTTAGCTTGCGTCTACAAGTTTAAGGTTTAATTTGGATTTATTTTTCTTGTACTGTGTGAACCAACATTCGCTTTCTCGATGTTAGTGGCGGGAGGTGATGTTTCCTGTTTGGTTCTCGATGCCTGCTCATGGTCTCACCAACTAACTATAGTCGCATGTTCACCACATCTTCCCTCCTCGATATCGTGGACTACACCCGCCAGTCCACGCAACAACCGTCGTTCTTTCATGGAGATCTTGCAATAAAACATGGAGCTTTATGACTGGCTCCAACCTAGTTGTGTACATACAACAATAATGTTGAGGCCCAAGTACTACGAACTAGTAAGAAACAACGAAGATAGTGGTTAGTACATTCTCCGACTTAGATAGCCTATGATTCATGTTTTGGACGAAAGGGGTCGCAGAATTGACTTAGACAAAGTGTCAGAAGCACGATCTCCAAATCCATAAGCTTTGGCTTGCCATCTTCGCATATCTAATCTCTTAGGCAATAAGAAAGTTGATCGCAGTGGTCATAATATCTCTACTATTAAACGCAAATGTGTATGTCATCTCCTCCATCCATCTCCACCCCAACTCACGACCTCCGCACCCCCACTGATTTTTTTTTCTAGCCAAACCGCACCTTCTATTTTGGTTTGCCTATTGTTTTTCTCAAACCAAAAAGGAAAAGTATATATATTGAGAATAAAAAGGGAAAATATATAGCTCGCTATAGTGCATTAGCTCACCTTGTTCTAAATGGACCGGCACGCCGAGCTCTCTCTCGATGCATTGTTTTTTTAGTATATCTCTCCCTATGCATGACAACACTGAAATTCGTTATTGGGCTCGGCCTGCTCTTAGAAATATGAAGAGGCTAAACACCGAAACTGTTGAAAATATATATAGTTAGCTACAGTGCATTTTTTTCTTCTAAAAAACAAAACTACAGTGATTTTTTAGCAACAATACATTAGTTCACCTTGTGCTAAATGGGCCGGACCGCCGAGCTCCCTGTGCAGGAGAAAACTTAATTTCGTTATTGGGCTCGGCCTGCTCTTAGAAATATGAAGAGGCTGAACAGGGAAACTGCTAAAAGTAATATGAAAAATTGTTACAACAATAATATTAGGAAAATAAATAAATAAATAATTGGCCCATGCAGGTCTCGAACCTGCGACCTTCGCGTTATTAGCACGACGCTCTAACCAGCTGAGCTAATAGGCCTTTTTGTTGTGAAATCACTTACAACATTAAAAATTCAGAATGGGCGATGGCAGGGAGACACCGTGATGCTCTTCATTTAGAATTGGCTGTTGGATACCACTGGTCCACGAGCTCTGAGGACGAAGTTTTTTAAACACATTAAGAATATCGATTTCCTTCATGCTATTCAGATCCCTTGGGATGTGATAAATCGACTAGATATCAACTTTTGATCTGATCTCCCGCTAGACTGGACCAATCCAAGATCTTTTGAATCAGCAGCCTTTGCAAGGGTTTGATTGTCTGCAAGAAAAGTGACTTCTTGAATCCATAATTCTTTCGCAGTTTCTGCAACAAGGTGGAGGGCTTTCACCTCAGCCAGCATAGGGGAATTAGCAGCATCTTGATGCACTGGAGAGAGAAATATGATGCTAAACATAAACTTGAGAGCAAATGTGCCAATGTTCAAAGAGTAATGCAGCTTTGGTCAAAGGGCATAGGAAAAACAGATCAAAACAGCCTCTTCGACATTGCATCTGCGGTTTTTTTTGTAGGTGATGCACATCCTCTTCGACATTGCATGTGCTCCTATATTTCAGGCATTTTACGTTAGATCTATTACTACTTCTATTGGACTAAGTACACGGGATCTCTAGCAAAAATCAAATATGAGATTTAAGTAACATAGGCCACTATGACAATTCTGTAGGAGGCATTTTGGTGACTGCAACAAACGTAGGCCACTATGACAATTCTGTAGGAGGCATTTTTGGTGACCACAAGAAACGTAGGCCACTATGACAATTCTGTAGGAGGCATTTTTGCTGATAGTAAGAAACATAGGCCACCAATTAACTCTTGCGTGAGGAATATTTGGTAACCACAAACAACAAAGCGGCTAGTAAATAGATTCCATGTAGTGTTTCAGGGAAATACCCCACGTAACAAAAACCATCCTTGCAATTAGAAATCAATTATGTTTGAAAAGAACTGATGCCACTTAGCACTAAGCAACTAGCAGCATGAAAAATTCAGAAATCACTATTACAAAACTGAATACTACCGAATTGAAAACTGACTACAGTACTTCTGAACTTGATCTTCGGGGCAACTTAATTTGTAGGTGACCATAGATTTTCCATCAACTTCATCTGTTCAGCAATCTCTCCAGCGACTGAAATGCTGGACGAACCATAGTATTGTGCTATTAATAGTATCGGAGCCTTTAGGTTCACTTCTCTTCTCACCAAAACCTAAATTTTGCTGCTGATTACTAGTAAAAGAAGGCCTGAAATTTCAATTTAATGTTACTCGTACCTGCCATAAATATGAAGGCATTATTCTCTACCCCTCGTACATTTACCGTCATCCACTTGAACAGTACCTAAAAAGAAGAATATTTTCAGTTCTCAGAAGTATACTAACAATCAGGTAGAGGCCCCCAACACACAAGCACATACAACACTTTAGGATTAATATGCTTCACTACCGTAAACTGGACACAATGCTGAAATCATAGATACCTCAGAGGGATATTTGATGTACCAAACTGTTCGGAATCACATGAACCCATAACACGCTATGAATCAAAAGTATAGTGAGAAACAAGAGAAAAGGGTAAACTCTGTAATATTGTTTCAATGCACACTAAACCATGTATTTTATGAAAGTGTGCCAGATACAATGGTGGGAATCATCATATTTAGCTAGTTTGTGTCTTGTAACTATTTACAACAAGATCTAGCTCTAACTAGTCTGGCTGGACCTGAGTGTGTCATCAAAATGAAGCATTGGAGCGTGTTAAGTCCCTTTAATATGGATTTTCTTACTACTACAGGAAGTTGTGCTACTAAACTTCATCGCTCTATGATGAAACAAAAGGAGCAAAAAAAAAAGAGTTAAATCATGCCGTAAGTAAAGATATGAAAGGCAAGTGAACTTCACGAAATTACCAGGTTGGTTTAAAACGAACATTACTGTGAAAGAGGTAATCCCCATAATTCATCGAACACACATCATTGTAAGGGGGAAAAAATGCCAAAACGACCCTTCAAATAGATATATCAATATCAAAACTAAATAAATGCATATCAAATCTAATGGTACAGTGGTTAAAAGTACAGGGAAGAAGAAATTACCATATTTGAATGGACAGCTCTGCACAAGATAGGAAAATAGGTTAATGTGAACAAAATCAACATCTTACAGTATACAAGAATATCAAGCAAAAAAGATTGTGCAGATCTTCTATACAGTACCCATGTGGAGCCTAGTTAGAATTGCATGATTACTCACCAAAATTAGGACAAACAAATATAATAACCTGAATGAACAATCATATTTTCATGTTATACAAGATTACTCCTGGATTGAGGGCGGGTTAAACTATTAAATTTGCAAAGATTGACAGGCAATTGACTGAATACCAATTGAAAATTATTCAAAAATTTCAGCCAGAAAAAATTGACATTTGTATGCATGCCTTGTGTGCTCTTTGTTGCGTGTGGAATACCGAGAATTTTTTTACTGAAAAAGAGAACTGTTTCATTCAAATTTCAGAGCCAATGAGAAGCTCACAAGTGTATGTACAACAATGATGTGAATAGGGTTGTATGAGAGTAAAAATTCCAGGTCGGATCTCTCACAACCTCCTCCAGATTCTAGAGGAGTTGAGGACAAGGATTATTTCCCATAGACTGCTTTTCGTTGCGAAGTAGTTATGGCCATTACATCTTCAATCTTATTACTTAGTCAGATGCTAAAAAGAACAAAAGAAATGACCATAAAAATCAGTAAGGCCTAATTTAGTATTGTCGCACTTTACTACATCCACTTAAGTAGGAAGTTAAAATACTAGAGATGAAAACTGTAGCACATGCATACACATACAGTAATTCGTATACAATCCAAGTATAAATCAAGTGTCATGCAAATCAGGGAGCAAAGATATGCTAACCTAGGTAAGGCTAGTGAACCGTGCGCATCATATATCCGAAATTACAGCACAACCAGACAAAAATTACATGAAACTGACGAGGAAAGCATCCAGTACTATTTACTGTAAGACAGATTCATGCCACCATGAAAGAAGATAACCTAGAACAATAAGAACAAAAGTATGTGGTTTCGATGGACTTGAAGCTGACATAACATACACATAAACTTAACTAAATAAGCAGCCTCCACTCAGAAAAGGGAATGGCTAATTAAGCACCCTCCAATAAGATTTCACTCTTACCTTATTTTCATGTGAAAAACAAACTTAAACCTACTGATTAGTGCACCTCTATCATATTGATTACCCAACGAGGGTAAGCACAAACATTTGTATGGTGTGAAAATGCATTAACAGCAACCTATAAGTGGCCATTATTTGGCATAATGATCCTTGGAATAAAATGTGTGAGTAGCAAACAAACCATCATCAGTACAACTCAGCTGATTTAGAAGCTAGTTAGATCATGTACCCCAAATTCAGATTCAGGATAACTAATCAAGAATGTATACTCTGCTCGCCAACATTTAACAAACAGAAAATTTAAACAAAGAAGCATTAACCACATACAGATAAGTATATTATGTATTTTATGTTAAGAATTTCTGAAACTATGCAGATAAGGCATAAGAATAAAAATGTTTCATTGCCACTACTTCTCTAGCAGATATAGACAGTTAGCAAAATGGAGGCCTCCTAGAAGGAGCAAATAAACCACTAGTAGGGGGGAAAGGGAAATGTTTTGTCCTCGATAGTTACACTAATGCAAATCAATAGCAATCTTGTATTAATGGAACATGGAGATTGATTAATTGATGACTATTGTGGCTTACTGCACAAATTGGGCGAAAACACATCAACATTAAAAGTTAGGTTTATGCTAGTTCAACCAAAATATCGGATATAAGACAGCAAGGAGAGGGTCAGTGTTGTACCTCATTGTAGTTGAAATAAATCTAATTCAAAACTGTTAGTAACCACAAAATTCTCCAAACTGCATGAAATAAGAAAATTAAATTACTCATGTACTGAATCATTAATATTGGTCATGTAGTCAGCTGAACATAGACTAGCATGTTGTAGACACAAGTTAACAAAATTAACACCAAGTAATTGTAATGGTCAGAAGCAAGAACTGCACACTTAATTTAAATGAAAAACCTGGAAATTCTAGCATTGGCAGAATATCTCCATACACGTTCATAGGAGAGCTCTAGCTACTTCCTTCTCTTTTGTGGGAAGAGAGCTATCTACTCTCTTAACTAGAAAATTCAGGATTCAACAAATTCATAAGCATAAAAAAAACTGAAGTTTGTACCCCAAACATGTACATATTCTACCATTCTGTATTGCCCAAAAAATTTATGCACTAAAATGCACGTGAGCAAACGTGAACAACTATCTTCTGAATTCCTTGCAGATTGCAAAAGAAAACAGAGACATAACATTGAGATGGTAGCTAATTTGCATTGCTAATGGAAAAATAACGTGTGTATGCAATGAAAACATATCGAATTGGACATGTGCTGTCAACCTCAAGGATTTGCCTTCTGAACAAATTCAACAAAACAGATTATTCACATGCCTTAATCATATTACCAGCTAGGTTCTTTATGGGCTTTGCGATACCTGAGTACATCAAGGTGAACTCAGAGTCACGCAACTTGAGCTGGTGAGGACGATCGGGCAAGTTTCAGCAGTCAAAAACTAATTGACAAGATGTACTTGTTCATCTAGCTTATGGTGGGTGTATATGCTTGTGTGCCTTGCCGTGAGTACATCATACTTGACATTTTCTCGCCTGTGCAGCATTGCCTAGTCCGCAAGTCCCTTGCATGCATCTTCTTCTGCTCCTAGATTTCTTGGCAGAATTCCAATTCCTTGTTTGCCTAACAAATTCACAAAATATAAATCTAGCATCCTCACTTCAAATCTTATCTTAATAATAGCATCAAAAAAATTCCTCGTAAAATGAATCATCTTTAATTGAAGAAATTTTGCTCGTAGATTTGTGCTAATTTCGATAACACAAATTTACAGAGAACTAGCATAGTCAGCTTGGTACAGCCGTACAGGCTGATTCTATATGTACATCATTACTAACATCCAATTAAGTCGGAACCATCATTTATAGCTACAAGGAAGAAAATTCATGAATTTTAAATAAGCAAAATCACAGAGAGGATTCACATGTCCTGTGACAAAAACAATATTGTCTCAGCTGAATCAAAATCGGATACTCTACTGTTGTTCCTTTTTCTCTGCAGCAGTGAGCTCTCCTCTTCTTTTATGTCATCGACTTTGCCTTCTTCTCCTCCTCCATGATCTCACTGTCAGGCGTCCGTCTCCAGCATCACCTCCATGACCTCACTGCCAGGCGTCCATGATCTCCGCAGCATTAAGCTACTCTTTTTTTCCTTTCCATCCCTAGTTTCTTCCCCTTCCCTTCCTCAAAAATCAATAACCCTAAGCCTAGAAATTCAGAAATTAATGGAGGAGGAGAGGTTAAGAAGAGGAGGAGGGGGTCTTACAGGCAATAAGACCGCCGAGGGTGGAGACTAGAGAGGGACGCCGGAGAAGGCCGCTGGCGCCGCTGAGCTCGCCCGGATTGTTGCACCGCCACGCCGTCTCCGGTTCGCCACCGCATGGGAGAGGGAAAGGGAACTACTCCACGATCTATAGAAGTAGCCATAGCAGTCGGGTCGTCCCTCCGGTGCCGTCCCTGCCGCCGCCGCCGCCTCCGTAATCGCGAAACAGAAGGGCCGGGGAAAGAGGAAAATCGTCCGGTGAAAACTGCTCATACCGAACAGGGAATGGGCTAGCTTTTTTCTTTACATCCGGGGGAGTGGGCTAGCTCACGACCGGAACTGTTCGCATCAAATTTAGGTGGCCTTTGTTTGGGCTTCAGCTACTGATTTTCGGATTCCGGGTCTTTCAAAATCTGAATCTGCAACAAACACATCAGATTTCAGTCTAGCTTGCTAGAATCGATTCTTGAAATAGAACTACGAGGCAAGGAGATCCCGAATCTGTAACTTTGGTGATTCACGCGATTCTGCAGCTTCCCTCAAAAGAAAACGGTTCGGTGTGAGCCCTTGCCCCTATTTCCACTCGCAATTACAATAAAACTGCCACTCGTCTCTCTGGAGCTCCAACCGCGGCAGCTATCGCATCACTCGCCGCCGTTGCTCGCCCCGTCCTCCCGTTACTCCTCTCTACTCTCGTCTCTCACGTCTGTGGCCGAGCATGTGCTGGTGAAGGACGACCAGGCTGCTGAACTGGACTGGCAGCGAAGCAGATCGAGGCGGGGCGGAGGGAATTGTCCAGCGGCATGAAGAATCAGGCCGGTGCGTGGACTCAACGGGGCGAGCGAGCGAGCACACGCGTTCGCGGGCACCTCAGAGAGCGGCAGCCGGGTCTGATCACGGGGCGAGCGAGCGAGCATACGCGCTCTGCGTGCACAACTGGACAAAAGCAACAGAGGTGCCCGCGAACGCGTGTGGGGGGCACGGCTGAAGAGCAGCCTGGTGATGCAGCCGTTGTCTGCCCTGAAATTGTGCATGACTGCATGTACGGGTACAGTACAAGTGCTCCGGCAGCGCCTCCTTTCCATGCCTTGATTGCTCCTTTTTCTTGCCTGTACTAGTGAATTAGATGAGCTTTTTCTTTGCATGATCTTGTGAGAAGAATGTGAAATCAATTAATATGTACTTAAAAGGTACTCTTATCTTTACATCAGTCTAAACTAGAAAAAATTCAGGGACAGACATTTCATAACTCCTGTAGTTCCTACAACAATCTAACCGTAGGGTAAACAAACAACCAGCTTCTGATTCTCAAAAATCCACAGCTACAACTGATTTGATTTCAGGAATCCACAACCAAAGTGATTCTCAGAATCTGTAGCCCAAACAAAGGGGAAGTTACGTCGGTGGACCGTAATTTTATATCGGTCGATGTCTGGACCATACCAGACCACCGCTCGGTCGATCGACCTGGGTGAAGAATTACTTATTCCTCGCCCTGGGTTTTAAATAGACTTTATATATATATATATATCATTATTAAAAAAGGTACATGTGCATTAAAAAAATGTATTCATACACGTGTGGATATCTATTCATGTACTATAGAAAATGTTGAAACATTTAAAATTCAGAAACATAAACAAAGGAGAAATAGAAAATTGAGTAGGAAAAGTAAAAAGCGAATAATAAAGCAAAAAAAAAACATCTGAAACATATTAACTTTGGTCTAGGCACATGGCGCCCAGCTAGCCACAACTCTTTTGTTTTTCTAACACGAATTCATGCTCTAGGCGTCATTTGGCACCAGATCGAAAGATGGCGGTGCTGTTAACTTTGCTTGGCGTCATTATCCTCTTGGAGGCATCGTCTTGGAGTTGGATTCGGTCAGAGGGACTGTGGCTCGCAGAGGTGGTCGACAACGGCTATCATGACATCTCTGTGAGGCCAGCAGGAGGACCGAACACATACAAGGAGGCAATGAGCGACAGGGGAGTTATGTTTGTCAACCTTGAAGGATCAGAGTGGCATAAGTTCACTCGATCGCAACCATCTTTGGATTCGTCGAGGTTCACAAAAATGCTTGTGTGAACTCGGTATTTAGTGTATACTCTGGTAGCGGTGAAAGTGCTCGAGTGCCTGGCCGGGAATGACGCGGGGTGTTGGCCTTCTGGCGTTTTGTATGTATTGTGATGTTTTAAGGCTATTAGCTAGGCGTTATTTAGCTTCTTGTCTGGTTTTTACTCAATAAATGGAGCAAGCCTTTTCATTTTTTTTGGCACTCGCCTTTATGTCGTGCATTCTTTCTTTTGGAGGTGTTTTTGTAATACCCCTTTCCAAGGGCATATCCAAAGCGATCCCTCGAACTGCCTACAACAGTCGGGACTGCACGGTTCGGACATGTTATGTCATCCAACGCGGGCCTATATTGGTTTGCCAAGCGGTCTGGGCGTACTTTTTTCGGCAAACGCGAGACAAACTAGCGGGGGGAGGGGGGACTTTGCGAGAGTCCGGACAGCAGCCACGTAGGACTCCGACACCCTCGGCCCACCCAAAACCCCTCCCGGATCCCGCACCTTCATCCTCCCATTTTCTCTCTTTCGGTTTTTCTCTTTTGCCCTCACCGCCGCTCCAGCACCCTGACCACCAAGCCACACCCCTGTCGAAACTCAATGAGTCTGTCACCTCCGACGGTACTCCCGAGCTCCACGCCGATTCTCAACCACCGCCATTCCACACCTCTCCTTCGACCACCGCGCAGGTACCAACTGCTCCTACGATGCTCACCATGCCCAACAACTGTTCGATGAATTGCCCGAGCTAAATTTCCCCTTCTTCTTTGAAGCAATGAATTCGGATTCATAGTGCATATATGAGGACTATGCTGAGTTGTCCGACGAGGAGGACTACATGATGGGTGCAGAAGGTAATGATGCAGACGGTGCTTGCAGACACGGGAGCGTGCGGAGGAGCATGTTCTCAATTTCAAGGATAGATGAAAGGTCATCGAGTGCTCAACCGCAATGGGGCGCACGACCATTTGACGCTGATGGACGACTACTTTGCCCCCGATCCCTCTTCGTTGACAACTTTGGCCGACGCTTTAGAATGCTGAAAAATGCCTTCTATTGTCTCTGCCGTGACATATGGTCCTTTGATGATTAATTCATCTTGAAGAAGGATGTCGTGGGAAGGATTGGTTTCTTTGGTTACCAAAAGTGCATGGCTGCACTGCAGATGCTTGCATATGGCACGACAGCTGATTCGTGGGACGAGTTCCTACGGATGTCCGAGAACACATGCGAAGATGTCATGGTCAGGTTTGCAACTTTCATGGTCGAGTTGTTTGGACCTCCGTACCTGAGAGAACCAACTATGGCAGACACTGAAAGGCTCTTGGCAATCTCAGAAGCAATAGGATAGCCAGGTTTGCTCGGATCACTTTACTTGCATGCATTGAAAATGGAAGAACTGCCCAAAAGCGGGCAATATCAGGATCATGTTAAGATGCCCACTATCATTCTTGAAGCAGTTGCATCACATGATCATTGAATTTGACACGTTTTCTTTGACATGCTCGGGTCTCACAATGACATTAATGCGCTGCAGTCATCACCATTGTTTGCTAGGCTGACTGAAGAAAAAGTTCTTCCTTGCCGCTATACTGTCAATGGGCATAAGTACAATATGAGCTACTATCTGGTTGATGGTATCTATCCTTCTTGGCTACCTTTGTGAACACCATCTCTTACCCAGTTGTTCATAAAAATTAGATTGGGGTCGAATTGCGGGCAGCCCTGGACGACGGGCTCTCCATCCGCAGAGGGATACCGGGGCAAGGTCAATGCTCTAACCAAGTTTGTTTTTTCTTCTGCTTCTCTTCCGCACACTTGTTTTTCTTTTCTTTGCGGGGTCTTCCACACACTTGGACGGGGGTGGCTGCGCAGCCTTGGACCTTCTTTTTTGTGATAGCCTTGGACATTCTGTAGGTGTCAACCTCACCAAATTTTCCCAGTTCGTACACCGAAGGCAGCTCCGAGGACGCTTCCTTGTGATGGAGGACGAAATAGCAGCCTGTGACGTCGACGCACGCACGCGACGAGATCGGTGGCCTCGCACGCGGCCGCGTCGACCTCCGGGAACAGATTCGCCGGGAGTCAGTGGCCTCTTTGTATCGTCTTGCGCAGGGACCCAAATAATATGCTGAGGGTTGAAGTCTCAAGTTTGAACTGCCAGCCTTGATTTATGGACGCGAATTTGGCAGAGACTGATTCGATGACTATGCCAAAAGGCACTAGGATCATTGCTAGTACGTGAAAGTGAAGCAAACCTCCGATCAATTTTGGAAGCAATGCATAATAAAGACGACTGAGATCACCAAAGTTTATTTATGATCAATTGGCAAAATCAGTTCGATCCATCAATAAGCTTGAGAATTAGTGCGTTAATTTGTTGCACAATCCATCCACCCCCAACTCTTCGCGTTGCGGAAGGAAAAACCGGACAATCAAGAACTCTCATCTCTTCTGCCGCGCCAGCTGAGCCGCCCACTGAACAAAAAAGAATGGCTGCCTCGGCCGATCTGTCAGCAGAGGCCGTCCTCGAGGAACCTGACGAACTGGAACAGGTTCATCCTGCCGTCCCTGCTCCCGCAGCTAGTCGAGATCATGGCGTCGCACGTGGCGGTGTCGACCTCCGGGAACCCGAGCCTCGCCAGGGCGCCCTGCAGGTCCGCCGCGCCGATGAACCCGTCCGCGTCGCCGTCGAACACGGCGAACGCGCGCCGCACCTCCGCGATGCTCGGCTCCTCGGCGTCGAACAGCCGGGACACCTCGGCGTGGCCTAGGCTGGCCCTCAGCCCCTCCCCGGCGCCGGCCACTCCCAGCCCGATCCTGGCCATGATCGCCTCCACCTCTTCCTTCTTCAGCTCGTGGTCGTCCTCCTCCTCAGCGCGGACGTCCTCGCAGCACGGTGCGACGTGCGCCGCCCACGGCGTTGCGTACGCGCACTTGCCGTAAGCGGCCGGCGACGGGACGACGATCGACCTGGCGAAGGACTGCAGGAAGGAAGCGTAGCTGTGGAAGAAGGCGGACGCGACGGTGCCGACGAAGCCGACGAGGTAGGGGATGAGCAGCAGCGGCTCCCGGAAAGAGAGCGCGCGGCGGAGGAGCGGTCGCGGCGCAGTCGCGTTTGCCATCGCTAGACTGTAGAGTCCGCTGGTGTCGAGCAGACAGTTGGTGCCGGCTACAATGGAGAATGCTGCGCGCGTGTACAAGGGGAGGGGAGGATGAACGATGGTGTGCGTGAAGATATAGTGGGTGAGGGCGGGGGTTTATATGACGACCCGGGCATGGAATATCATGGCGTAAACAAGTCTGGTCCAGGGAGGAAGCTCCCTTTGCATTGCATGGCGTTGGGCGATGGCAACTTGGCACAGCGCGCGCGCGCGCGCGCGCGAGGGAAGCTGCGTGCGTGCTTCCGCAAGCGTGAGAGTGATGGTTCGGGGCTGGAAATGGAGCAGCACTAATTATCGACGGAAATGATAAGAACCTGATGTCGGACCATATGGCAAATTGAACGTTTTTTATGGTAATTTTAGTGACGCAAGGATACAAGTTAGTTGACACACATGGTAATTTTCTATCCGAAAATAAACCGAAGCATGAAATTGCCATGCTTGCCAACTAAAATTGCTTGCAAAATATGTCAAACCATGATTGATCCTCCATCTTTTAGCAATCGCCTCACGAGTTGCTTGCATGGTCGCATATTCACCAACCACAATGTTGAAAACATGGACAGGGGTTGTAAATTCCCTCGCATGTAGTTCTCGTCGTGTTCACATCTATCAAACTCCAAGTCTCTCAAATGACTTTCTCTAATGCAATTATGAAGTGCCATACGTTCAATGGTGATCCATCATCCAAGCTTGCTTCTCACAAGGGTAATTTGGCATTTTCGATAAAATACGCCATTTCATCTTCAACACACCAAATGCACGCCAATGACATTGCACAAGGACTTTATCTAGGACTTTCAGTTTCCGCAATACCTTCTAAATTGGACTGGCAAAGTTTTTTCCCTTCAAAATTACTTCCACAATAGGAATTCCATTCTAAGTGATAGGCTGATCTCACACGAAAACTATGGGACTTTGTGAACTGAGAAGTAACTAAATCCTCCATATCACTGTTTGGTAGTGGAGTTTGAAGAACCCTCTTTGCATCAACTTCCCAAAAGCATCCCTAATAATTAATACTTCGCTGAAGTTTTGGGTAGCTGGATAGACGAGTTCATGTAGCTAGTGGGTAGGGTTACACCCCTTCCGGTAACAATATTTTTGGAACTACTAGTAGGGATCCATGGATCATGCCAAATATGAACACTTGCACCATTACGAATTCTCCAAAATACACCCATGGTTGAATGTTTCAATATACACTTATGGTATTGTCCCACCCCTCTAGTATGATTCGAGAGTTAATTGCCCCGAGTACCCCTGCTCCCAATCACCCCCTAGCAGTGGCCATAATTTCTTATAGAAGAACGCATGAAGTTCGTCCGGACCTGTGGCCTTAAGATCACCGATACTAAGCAACACTTTTTTGACTTCTTCTGCGGTATATGGGGCAGTAAGAGAACAATTCATATGCCTCATAACCCACAAATTAACTTCATCAGTAACCTTCATATCTGGTTCAACAACATCTGCACCAAACAGATTAGTAAAAGAAGAGGAAATGAGATGGCTTAGCTCATCACTACCTTCATATGAGTTACCATCATCACCCTTCAACTTCTTAATAGAATTCCTTTTCTTCCTGGCTAAAGCGAAATTATGGAAGACATTGGTGTTGCGATCTCCGTTCTTGAGCTATGGCACGACAACGTTGCAACCATTATATTTCCTCCTGTTTCAATACATTTTAAATTTCAGTCAGAATTTCTTGTAACCGGGCCTCATTCTCATTTGTAGGTTGCTCCCTATGGGTCGTCTCCAGTCCGGCCTTCATGTCACCAAGACTTTCCTTTGGGCCCTTTAAAACTTGTTTATCCAACCTATGCATTACATCATGTACTAGAGCAGTACGTGCAACATAATTAGGCGCCTTCAACGCATCATTCCATGCACTTGAAATCGTCTCTTTCACCGATCCTTCTTGCAGCACATGCGCTTCAAATTTATTTCCTCCAACCCACCGATGAACAATAGTATCATTCGGTTTCAAATAAATGATAAGGGGGTGGTGGTCAGACTTGAAATGCTCTTCATTGTTACAGTTGCCGCAGGGAACATACCTTGCCAAAGTCCATTTCCTACCGCATGATCGAGGCATTCTTTGATATGATCCGTGCGCCAAGTGAATACATTGATGTCTACTACGCAAC
>CBMN010002315.1:5788-17993 GCA_000582825.1 Hordeum pubiflorum | reverse complement strand
GGGTTAGAGGAAGGTTTAACCCTAAAACATTGCGGTTAGGCCCATCCCACTCTCTTCATGTCTTTCTCCGATAACGCGACCTTGTCTCGCACAACCATCACCGCCCATCTGTCGGGTCCTAATAGCAAAAAGGCTAAACGTACGAGCTTCCTACAGAAGTTTTACGACCCGTTTCCTAATAATCTCTCCTCCCCCCCCCCTCGAATTTCACCCGGGTGGGGCCCCTCCCTCCCTACTTAATCCAATCACAACTTGACAAATCAGTATCATCTCGTAAAACGACTGCAACCTTCCGTCAATGTAGCGTTACTCGTCCTAATAGTGACACGTAGGATCGACGCATTAACATGTGGGATCAAACAAACGAACAAGCAAGACACTTGTGTCAGGTTTGAACATGTAGAACTTTAATGGCGCCTGTGCACCCACCACGTCATCAGTGATGCGAGATGATAACTGGGCGCAGCCACACCACCTAAAGAATAAACACACTCACTACCCGCACGTCATCGTATCCGGTGGAGACGCCGCCGCCCATCTCATCTAGTAGGAGAACGAGCCGAGGACAAAAACAATTATCCCAATAGGCGGCGAATCGATGGCAGGACGAGGATCACAACGAACTCATAACGACCAGTAAGATCGATCTACTAACGCAGCGGGGTATAGAGGCGATGCCTATCCAATCCAATCTAAATTTCGTGTTTTGACCCATTTCCAAAAGTTGATCGAGATCGGACCCTACTTTGTAAACATTTCGGGATCTGACCCTTTTTCTACCGCCGGGCTCCATGGCGGTAGGGTATAATAGCATACCGCCGGGGACCCTGGCGGTAGGGGTGCACGCCCTACCGTAAAAAATTCTTAAGTATCGGACACAGTGCGTGTTCGCACCTATCGTCGGGCACCTCGGCGGTAGGGTTGTACAGGATACCGCCAACATGTTTGGCGGTAAGGATGCGTCGCGCTGACATGGATAAGTTTCCTACCGACAGTGACCTCGGCGGTAGGCTGTTATGCCCTATCGTCATGGACCCGACGATAGATAAAGGGTCAGATTCTGAAATTTTTATAAAATAAGGTCAGATCTGGATCAACTTTCAGAAAATGGTCAAAACATGAAATTTTGCCTCCAATCCAGACCTCCCCATATTGAAAAAAATATCCAATCCAGACCTGGGAGACCGTTTGGAGTGGCCTCCGATTTGACTGGTCCAGTTAAAAAAGAAACGAAAATGTCAAAAAGAGAAACCCCTTTGGTAAAAAAAAAGAAGAGAAGCCCGCACCCACCCCCTCTCCGACGGACTGAGGGAACGCGGCCGCTCTTTCCCATCTTCTTCTTGTCCCGACCACGTGTCGCCGCCGCGGTCTCCCGTTCCGCCACCGTGCCCGTCTGCGCCCCATCTCCCAGCCCCGACACCGCAACCGCTCCCACCTCCCCTCACCCTCGCCCTCCTCGCCTGTGGCTCTTCCAGATCGAGCTCTCTCCGATCCGTGAGGCGCCGCATCTGGCTCTGGCTCGTCGTCGCATCTTACGGCTGCGTGCGTGCGTGCTCGCCAAGGGCGCGCGGCTTGCAGCTGGCCGCGAGCCAAGACCCCGACTTCTTCACGTTCGCGCGCCGGTAGAGGAGGAGGGGGTCCGTGTGCACTGCACAGAGTGGATCCTCATGCAGGCACCCGTGCGGTCGCTGCCCTCTGACGCCGCTCCCCTCTTCCGCGCGAGTGGCTGGGAGTGGGACAACGCCACGCCGCCCTTGACGAGCTCTTCAAGGTCCCCCCTCCCCCCTCTCCCTCTCCCTCTCCCTCGCCTCCAATTGCTCTGAGCTCGTGGCCTCCAATTGCTCTGAGTAAGCAGGCAACCGTTGCGGCCGATTGGCTCAACTGAGTGCCGTTTAGGGTCAAATAACTCATTCAACATGGTCTCTGGACGCACCAAATTCTTTCTTCTACCTTTGTTTCTTAAATAAAAATCTCCAGTTTGTTGCTCTTCGAGTTGTTATTTTTTTGGTTGAGGAAGTACCAGCATGCCAGGCAATCGAGTTCTGATTTTTGAGTGGTGAATGATGAACAGTCCATAATTACAACACGGCATGCTGACGCCTCATGATTGTTGGCTGTCTAACCATATAATTACTAGCTATGATATCCTCATAACATGTTCATTAAATTTTATGCCGTGCAAAATGAATTTCTAGGCAATCAAACATGGTCCTGGTAGTGAAGCATCCTAATTTGTTTTTCTGTTGTTTGCAGGTGCCACTTGGTCTGCTCAAGGGCAGGGTCACACACTTGTTGATGCAGGTGTACTGCTGGTGTGGTCGCCGATGCTCCTCATGGGCTGCAGGTATGCCCTCCTCTCCTTCCATCCCCTCTCTCTCTCTCTCTCTCTCTCTCTCTCTCTCAAGACCGTAGCTTCTTTAAGGTTAATTTCTCTCCAATTAATGTGTAATCACTCCTTGCTACATCTCAAGACAATCAAATTTCAAACAAATTAACCTCTTAACAAATTAACCTTGCGCATCAATGTGTAATCACTCCCTTCTACATCTTCGCTATTGTCTGTAATCTCAAGGCAATCAAAGTTCAAACAAATTAACCTCTTGCGCATCATTTTATGTTGATTCCACATATGTGTAATCACTCCCTGCTACATCTTCGCTTAAATTCGAGAGAAATACCACTCTGATAAATAGTCCATTAAAGCCGTGATGCCATAACCTTGAATTTTTTCAATCCAAATTATGGAAGCATGTACATTTTTGTGATGTTTCTATCACCGTTCAAATGAGACATGAGATGAGCACAGATTGGTTCACAGGTCACTGTACCTGATTACATCAGAAACGAGGGCAATTAGGTTTGACAGCCCCTTAATTACAAATTCTTCCTTCAATTAGACTGCTTGACAAATGGAATGTTGTACTACATGCTTGTCCGGGTCTTCTTTTGCATTTCATTGCTGCTCTGGCCTTGTGATACGACTTGCTCATCAAGTAGTTGTACGGAAGAAAATATATAGGCTGGTGCTGTAGAACATGTTGCCAGGGCATCTTTAATTTAACGGAGTGCTAATTAAGAGCGAACAAATAAGTTGGAACAAGCATTGCTCATTTGCACTACCATCAGCAAATACAAATTAAATTGACGGCACGGTAGCATATACAGTAGCTTGCAGATCTGAATTCTTTCTTTCGGATAGCTGACCTGTAACACCTTTTGTAACATAACTCTCTCCTTCATCTTCTTACATTGATGCGCAAGCCTTTTGCGTGCTCCGAAAGAAAAGAAGACACGGAAAGAACGAAAAAAGAGAACTATTCTCTCTACATTTTCCATTCCAGTTGTGCTCCATCTTATCTTTGCGTTCTTTTGGCTTGCAACAAACAAATGATTATACTAAAACTAGTGAAAAGCCAACAACCACTACTTTACTGTTTGCTCAACTTTCGTTGGAAAGAATATGTCTAATTGGAGATCAGTCGCCATGTGGCGTTCAATGCGGTGTTCATGGACATTCTTGCTTTCAGTTTCAGGTTAGGTGACAGATCAGATGCACATGACCTCCACATTTGGATTACTAATTGACAAATGGAATGTTGATACTCTGCTGGTTCAAGCAACAACAAGTAACAGGCCATCTAGCTGTAGGTTATTGTCACTCTCACGACTCTACACTATACACAAGCTGTAGGCTACTCAACAGCAAGTAGCAGATAAAACAATCTGCAGGTTATTATTTAACAGCAAGTAAAAGGCACAATCTTTTACTGTATATTGACCTTGCCATATATGACCTGCTAATTTAACAGGGATCAAATTAATTAATTGGAAGACATGCATTGCTTATTTAGAGCTTGATCTGCTTCTTACGTAGTTGATCAACGGTTAAACCTATGTGATATTCTGCTAGTTCAAGCAACAACAAGTAACCGACTGACTAGCTGTAGGTTATTGTCACTTTCATCAGTTCACACTATGCACAAGCTGTATGTTATTCAACAGCAAGTAACAGATACAGCAATCTACAATTTATTAGTATTTAACAGTAATTAAAAGATACAAACTGTCTTTCTTCCAGGAGAAGATGTGCTTACTGCTGGCTGCTGAAACTGGATACGGAGGCTAATTCTTCCGGGATATCGACGAAGCCTGGCGGCTATGAATCTGCCTCTACGTGACTCCGAAGGCTCCATTGGAGTATCAGCTCTGGTTCAGGGCCAGGCTCGGGGCATATCGCAGCGCAGGCAGAGGCGGATCTCAGTCGATGCTACTCTAGTTGATGATGCCCTGAAGCTTCCTTCAGTAACAGGTATGACCTGACGCCGGCCTGAGTTTTGTGTTCAGAGAAGAAGCTCCTGCGTTTCTCTTGTTGGATTGCGCAGGCTGTGCAATTCTTCCTTGTAGCACTGTGCTAGAGATTGTAATATGCAAGATGGCGTGCATGCATCCATGGTACCTGCATGCATGCCGGATTTCATCGGCTTGGCTGAGTGAGGTAGCCTGAACATATAAGCAACTTGAGTAAAGTTGCCGCATCCAGTGCTTTGATCAGTTTGTATATTGATGCCCCCCCGTGCTTCCTCTTGCTTAAGACTTGCTGGATCTTCCTTCACTAGCTTGGATGTAAACAGTTTGAACAAGTCATGCGTGCCATGTAGGTAAGCAATCAATTGGATGTAGTATATATATATATTTTACTTTGAACTCTGGATTTGAATCAGAGTTGAAAGTTAACTCTGAATCTGTCTGTATCTGACATGATGGGTGAACTCTGCTTTATGCCCAAGTCAAGTGTGATGCTATCTATAGTAAGCATTTTACACTATTTATTAATGAGATAAACGATCCAGTCCAGATAGATTGCAACATTTTACTGATCTAGGTCAACTGCGTGGTAAAGCTGCTGCCTTGTGACCATGAGGTCACGGGTTCAAGTCCTGGAAACAGTCTCTTGCAGAAATGTAAGGAAAGGCTGCGTACAATAGACCCAAAGTGGTCGGACCCATCCCCGGACCATGCGCAAGCAGGAGCTACATGCACCGGGCTGCCCTTTTTTTTTAGGTCAACTGCAAGAATAGAAATGTGTACATTCTGTTGTTTGTGTAGTTCATTTAAACATCTATTTACGTACTCTTTGGTTCATGCTTGCAGGATTTGACAATAGCCTATTACTATGCTGCTCCCCATAGCCCTCATCCATTCTACTTGACATCAAGGGAGATTTGCATACATGCATGATTTCCTGGAGGAGTTTTAACGAAGGTCTGAGCATATTAGTCTTGATAACATACCACTCATGAAGGAACTATCCTTTTTCAGGTCTTCATTGCATACGCTCTCTAATTTTTTGTTCATGGTTTTTCTTTTTATATCCTTACTAAAATATTCAACTATAGTTCTGTTATCTTGGCTACACGTCCACATGTGTGCTTTCTGTGATGGCTTAGATACTCTAGGTATTATCTTGAAATCTGGAACTTCAGAGCATTTTCTGACTTGGCTTTTGTCATATATATTCTGCTCTGCTACTCCACATAGAATCCGTAGTAGTTAGTTAATTTTGCTTGAAAACTTCTGACTGATGGACTTGCTGGTCCAATGGCAACACCAGCCAACCATGTACAACTTTTGTAGTCAAAGCAAATTGATGGTTGTGTATGGATGATGCTTTTACATAGAAACTGGATGATGTGTGTGCCCTCTGCTAATTAAAATGATCTTTCTTGTGCTCCATGATTAGATGATTGCCTTCTTGGCCATTAAAAGCATCATTGGTCAAATTACTCTGTATGAACTGCTCCTCTTGTTTTACTTTATTCTAATTTCCTTGCTGTGAAAATCTCTCTACCAGTCTATGTTGTTGTTAAAGAAGATGCACTGATACATTGTTTTACCAGGTATTCAAACTTACTGCAGATCATGTGAGCTGCTGGATCTGTTTATATTCACCCGAACCCTAGTGGCCTGCAACGCCTTGAGCACAAGTTGGGAGTGTAGTACAGTTCGATTCTGAGCCGATATAGGCCTGAAGCTTATGAGAAAATTTGTTAATCAGCAGCATGGTAACTAGTTGCAGAGTCCAGCGAGGAGCACTAATGTTTTCTGCCAGTTGACAGCTTCTGCATGTACTGGGGAGGAAAAAATTGCCTGGACATTGGCAGTAGAGAGAGGTCTCTAGGAATTTGGCCCCCGAAGAAAACATGGATGTACTGAACATTTAAGAGAAGAGTTAGAGAGGGAAGGAACTATGTATTAGGTTGAGAGTAAACGACGCAACCGTTACACACTTTTAGAGTCATCAGCTTATGAGATGGCAGCAGGATTATCTTATATCTTATTGCTTGTCCTCTGCAAATCCATTGTCCTCATAGTGAAAGTTTAGGGGGGGTATATATTGGTTAGCACATGAGGCTCCTATATATACTCATTCCAGGCACTTGACCCTGTTGTGTCTTGCTGCAGTGATGAGCAACTTGGCGAAGCAGCATGCCAGCCCCAAGGTGGGGTGGGCCCCATGATAGTGAAGATGATGGCGAAGGTGAATGGGTCCTGGTGAACATCCCATGACCGATGCTGCTTCCGGGACCATGGTGTTGTCTGGCACAGGTTTGGCCAGCGAGGCAGCTCTACCTGCTCCGGCGCTCACTCTGGGGCCTTCCGCCCGCCCCTCCGATGGCCGCTTCCTCTTCGGTTTTGGCATAGGTAAGCCGCTGGTTTCTCACCTTCTGCTCTCCCTAATGCTCTCTCTGCCGACGACCATCGAGCCGTGGCTAATGAAATAAATAAATGCCATATACATTTCTTTATTTTATAGTGCCTGAAAGCTTGGCTCTTTGTAATGAATAAGTACTGCAACAAAATAGTCAATTGTCTCACAATCAAGCCAACAAGGAGTTGCCTAACTACTGTTTTTGCTGATAATTACTTGTACATATTATAGATTAGCTTATCTGGAACTGTTTGATTCAAGTGTGTCTCCTGGTTGGTTAACTTGGTTCTCTCTTGATTCAAGTGTGTCACCTGTATTATTGATTAGCTTATCTGAAACTGTTTGAAGAGATTTTGTCGTCTCCCTGAAATCCTGAACGATTATATTGGCTGTTGTTGTCACGTTTTGCTGTTGCTTGCATGTACGCTTCAACCTCGACAACAGCAACACATGTCAACAAGACTTGGTGTCATATAGATTGCTCATATAGAATGTTGTCTTTGGAAGCTAAAAACAATTTGAATTGCGACTTGTAAGCATAGTAAATGCCAGCCGTGTCATAACTCGTAGTACCTTTTCTGATGCACTTTTATGTTAATGTTGCAGCATTGGTGGTGCATCTGGATTTAAAGATGAGGAATTACCATTAACATTTGATTGCATGACTGCTATCCAGTTATCAGAGGTGACCACTCCTTGGTTGGTCCTGGCGCCGCGTGCACTCGGGCCCGCAGCTCTTGTCGGCGTGACTTGGAGGTTGTCATCCGAGGTCTCTGACGCCAATGAGACGGCAGGGCCCATAACCTCGGCTCCCATGACTGCCTCCTTGGCTACCCCTACTTAGGTGAGTCCCAGGTCTCTCCTTCCTCCTCTATCTGCTATTGGACCTAGCCTTCGAGCTGCGGCCATGCTGTGCTCTGCTCCGGTCATCGTTCAGATGATCTAGTGCTTGTTCCTATGGTGCCATGATTGAGTTTTTGGGTCAATTATTCCGTGTAACACATGAAACAAACTGTCAGGGCATGCTAGGCGGCTTGAAATATGTCTTTGGTGTTATTTTACTAGTTGTGTTTGACTGCTTGTGCAACATAACTTTCTGATGGTAAGGATGGTTCCCTGTACTTCTTGGTACAGGCTCAAAGTTTCAATTCTTTGCAACTTGCGCATTGAGACACGCGGCCATTGTCCATATCCATTCTTCATCACCTGATAGCATAACAATATTTGATACTACACTTGGTTTTATCTCCTTGTTCCTAGAGCTGGATGAAGAACTGCGTACTGGAAGTGACTTGGTTGCTTCTAGTTGCTAGTTGCTACTAGGTTTTGGTTTCTTTCTTGCCCTGTAATTTGAGCTTATTATCTTCGGAAGAACCTTTTGTATTGCTGACTGCATTGTAAACTCCTTGTATGGATGCAGTCAAGCTCTTCAAAAGTTCTGTTTCCTGTGACTGTTGCCTTTTTGCAGCAATGTTTGTGTTCAGAATTACTAAACTATAGATACTTCATGCTATGCAAATCTTACCTCTTTGTTTTATCAAAACTAAGTTGTTAGTTTGGTTTATCATGTAGCTTGTAAACAACAAACTTGCTGCCTTGGACTTTTCTTCTGGCCCTGCCTCTTTTGCATTTTAAAATCTACTGTAGTTTTCACCGCAAGTAAGTAAGCTAACCAGGTCCATCTCATCTTGCAGATTGATCAGGAAGCTACGGCCGCAACGGTAAAGCGCCTTCTTGCGGTCTTACGTTGGTTTAACAAGGTACTCCTGACTAATGATTAGTAACTAGTCATTTGATAATTGTTTGCTGAGTCTCAAGTTATATATGCAATTTTCCTTTTCCGCAAGAGCGTGATTTTTGTGCAGCCGCATGTTTTGTCTACATGACTTTGAATGAAAGAAAATAATACACTGGTGCAATTATTTGTTTCTGGTTTCTTGTATTATCCGACTACTTTTGTTATTATGATGGTAGGAATTCAGAAACATATATTCCTATTATCTTGATAACATAGGAGGAGCACAAAGCCCAAATCTTTCTTGATCCAATCTGAAAGTTTGAAGGACCACATGTACCTTTAGCCTGCAAATATTGATGAAGCAAAATTCTGCAGAGTACTGCATATCAATCAGACTTGGTTAAATCTTGCCAAAACTGGGCCTGAACCTCAATTTTTGAGTTCTAACTTGTGAAGGCTAGCCTCTAGTGCTGCCACTGCAGAACAAGTTTTTCTTGTCACACTTTCTATGTTCAGGGTGTTGTGAAGATCTTGTGTTCAACTGCTTTACAGACACTTTCAGTTCTATTTTTTTGACATCAGTGTGCCATATGTCATCTTCATAGTACAATAAATACTTCGTGATACTTGTCACCATTTTAGTAGATTTATCCCTCAAGTTCTAATTTAGCTCTGAATTTATGAGCAGGTTGATATATGAGCTGGCTGGTCCTGGATCGTGCCTTCGCCTGCACTCGTATCTGCGACTCTTGTCGGCCCAACCTGGTGGTTGTCGTCATGGTCTCCGTGTCGAAGGTTTTCGGGCTCCAGCCATAGCCTCCTGTGTGTTCGCAGTTCAAGGCTCGGTTCGGTGCCCGTGGCCTCATCTGCGTGGGCCTCCCGCCATGCGACGGTGGCGGTGGTGGTGCTGTTCTCCCTCAGCTACAACTATCTCTTGTAAGTTGCTGATTTTCATTGGCTCCTCCCCTCTGCCCCTCTTGCTCTGAGACCTGTCTAGTACTCCCTCCGTCCCATAATATAAGATGTTATTACATCCAACATGTGAGTATATCGGATGTTATAACATCTTATATCATGGGACAGAAGGAGTAGATGATAATTGATTTATAGTCCTGAGATGATCAGGAGTGTTCTCTTCCTGAACATAGCTACTGTGTTCAATTCTTGTTTTGTCACTATTATGATTGCTTAAGCTATCTCTAGTGTTGTGCACAAGTGTTAAGATTGTAAAGTTTCATCCTGTTCCTTTTTTTCCAGAAAATTTAACTTATTCTTTGAGGTCGCTTAATCTTCTACAACCTCGGCTTGCGCAATAACCTCGGCAGTGGTGGCGCCTCTTCTTGGTTCAGGTGAGCCCTTGATGTCCTCTCTCTCTCTCTTGCTCTGTGATGGTGTCTGGCCATCAAGCCGTTGATTAGTGTTCAGATCTGTGGGGGTGGTCCTCCGACGGGCCGCCACAATCATGTGAGCTTGCTGGATTTTTGTCCCTATTAGCTACCTGGATTGATTATTTTGAAATGCTAAGCATTTTGGGCAGCAAAGGGCTTAGTTGGATTCAAAATGTGAAAACTAAGCCCTCAAACTAATCAAATGTTGCTTCTCAGCTATGGAGCAAAACCATATGTTTTGGTCCTTATTTGTTATCTTGTCGCCTTGTTGGACGAAATGGGAATATATATGCACTGGTTTTTGACACACTGTTGTAACTAGGTAGCGTGATTGTTGTCAAATGCTTAAAATCAGAGAATGGTTTGAGCTGTTGATTGTTTTTGTCCCGAGAGGAGAACAAGATGTGTATGATTAGATAATCCGCTAGTATATGGCAGAACATTTGCGCATTGTGTAGTGACATTCTTTTGTGCAATGTCAATTGGATTCGACTAGCGGGCATTAGTTTTCAGACTCTCCACTTTTTATGCCCTCATAGTTTCCGAATATGAGATGAGATGTGGTTACTCTTTTGTTATGCTCCATCATCTGCCCTTTCCTGCACCCCCTGATACATTGCCTTTCGGAATACTAGTTGTGCATTGCTCTGATGTTTTATGTTTTCCTTGCAGCCGCGACACTTGTATGGAAGTGTGGAGGGAATTTCTGGAAGATGAGATGCTGCCAGCACTTGGTTTCTGTGACGGTCCTTCTGAGTCCTTCCTTCCTTCCTTTGGCAAAACAACATGTTGTTGCCTACACTTGGATTTGCATTCAACGCAAGTGGTGTCTGCTCATCTCCAGGAGAGGCGTGTCCTTTGATGATCCGTCGACATTCAGTTGCTGAAGAAGGATGGCGGCGAGTAGCAAGATTCGTCGGCCTAGTTAGTTCGCTGTGGTGTTGGGTTAGCTCGTCGTGGTGTTTGGATGACTGTTTTGTTATAGTGATTTGGTTGGTACTGTGTAAGTGCATGGGAGATGACAGACCAAGGCAGATCGCGGTCGCCCAGCACGATGGCCTCTTGCCCTATGAGATGGGCCACTCGATCTGCAGGGGACATTGTAATGATACGGAGTATTTGATTATTATAATGTGCGTCTCCCTAAGGTGCACCTGCTCTCTAGCATAATTCAGTAAAAGCAGAACTCGAATGCTTTCGGTGAATTCTGTCGTACAACTAGGCCATTTATTTTGCACACACACAAGAGCCAGCAGTTTTGCTATTTTTTGGTCGATGGAAAACAGTTCATATTCATTTGTTTTTGTTCCGTTCGAACCGGCGTCATGATTCATGCTGAAATCTCCCCGAGGGCACGTGTCAGGGAGACCCGCACGTCCACCCATGGTTTCATTTGCAGGTGTAATTTTTGAATTTATTTGTCCTCCGTCTCCTACTTTCTCATTCCTCGGTCCATCGGAAGGGTTGCAGACAGTGGTGCCATCCGGGCGAACTCCATCTCCAAATGCTTTTGCTTTGACATTTCAGTGGTCAGGATGTGATATCTGAACTCCAAACAACTGTCTATGTTTGTAGAGCAAGTACCATGTCCCTGAAAACACAACAGTTAACACGTGCTCTTACTCAGTGCAACAATTCTTCAATCAAGTTGTTACAAAGCAGATCTTTTTTCGACACAATTTATATAAATGCCGCAATATTAGGTACATGTGTTATTAGTAATAATGTTTATCAAACCCTTTGCAGATCCTTGCTCATTGATAACTACAGGTTGGAGTGATTTTGTTTGATTTAGTTGTTGTCTTATCATTTTTGTTTGTTGCAAAAAATAGTAGCCCGCTGATGCCACGTTCATTTTTTATAAGTCAGGCATCACCAAGATAACTTAATGAAAGCTCTCTTTTATAGGATTGACACCATGACAGGTGTGCTTAATTTAACCCCAAGCTTTATCACGATAAGTTAATCTCAGCTTGCCGGTTTTGGTTATTTGCTTTCTGGTACAACAAGTATTGTTAGATTGGGATTTTGGAATCCAAATTTCCAAGTATTAGGCTTTGCGAGATTTATATACTACTGTATTGCGATTTGGAGGGACGTGGAGTATCTGCTCCCGAGCTCAAATGCTCCTTGATGAACAATATGATCAGAAAAATAGTAAAAACTTTCAAAAATTCTGAATTTTTTTGTGGTAAACTTTGACAAATGTTTTGTATGCTAGCAAAATTTCAGCACGAAATGACATTTGTGGAAGTTGTGACAAAAAAAATCGATGTTCCAAAAATGCTAGACATTTTGGAGTACTGATTCTGTTTTTTTGCCATGCCTTCTACGAATATCATTTCGTGCTGAAATTTTGCAAGCATACAA
>CBMN010002311.1:0-16769 GCA_000582825.1 Hordeum pubiflorum | reverse complement strand
GGGGGCGCGTCTCTGGTCAGCAGGGGTGGAGGCGGCGACTCTATCGGCCAGCGCGGAGGCGGCGACGCCGTTCGCCGTGGAGGAGACGGGGCCGCGTTCGGCCGGGAGGAGGCGGGGCCGCACGTCTGGCCCCGTGGCGACGGCGCGGTCGGCCAGGGCGGAGGCGGCGGCGCGGTCCGCCATGGAGGAGGCGGCGGCGCGACCTGGCCCCTGGGGCCGGCGCCGGCGCCATACGCCGGGGAGGAGGCGAGGCGCGCGTCCTCGCGCAGTCGCATGGTGGCTTGGCAGGCGGGGCCGGCGGCGGCGCGGTTGGCTGCGGAGGAGGGCCGGGGTGAGGCGCCGGCCGTGGCCTCCTGTAGCACCGGGGAGATTCTCTTCTTTTTTTTATCTCCTCAAGTGAGCTGAGGAAGAAGAAGGATAGGGGCGTTTTCGTCCGAAAAAATCTTTGTGGTCATTTTACAGCAGAGTCAATGGTTTCGTGGTCATTTTATCGAAGCCTACGTTTCGTGGTCATTTTATCGAAGCCCGTTGGTTTCGTGGTCAAAATAGCAAAAATCTCTTTTACAGCAGAGTCAATGGTTTCGTGGTTATTTTATCGAAGCCTACCGTTTCGTGGTCATTTTATCGAAGCCCGTTGGTTTCGTGGTCAAAATAGCAAAAATCTCTTTTACAGCAGAGTCTTCCTTCTCCTACCTTGCCTAAGAACTATAAATCTATGTTTGAGAATAACCATTTCTTGTTGAGCAAAGTGAAGGGCAAGGTGAAGGCAAAGTTCATCGGTGTGGACATCAAGGAGAAGAAGGGCAAGCTTCCTAGGCAACTTTGGGTTCCAAAAGCGCTTGTATCTAAGGTGCATGGCCCAAAGTTAGCTTGGGTTCCTAAGTCTCAACAATGACTTCTTCATGTGTAGGTGAACTACAAAGCCGGGGGAAAGCATTGGGTGCTTGATAGCGGATGTACACAACACATGACCGGCAATGATAGTATGTTCACCTCACTTGAAGGGCCGGGCGACACCGACTATGTTACCTTTGGTGACAACAAGAAGGCCAAAGTCATTGGGTTGGGAAAGATAGCAATCTCCAACGATCTCTCCGTCTCCAACGTCCTCTTTGTGGAATCTCTAAGTTTCAATCTTCTTTCTATTGCTCAATTGTGTGATCTCGGTCTAACGTGTACCTTTGGCAAGAATGGTGTTGTAGTCCGAAGTGAAGAAGATGAGGCCCTAGTGTTCAAAGGGTTCCGGCACGGCCACCTCTACTTGGTTGACTTCTCAAGCAAAGACTCCAACTTGAGCACATGCCTACTCTCCAAGAGTTCCATTGGGTGGCTATGGCACCGCCGCATAACACACATTGGAATGAGCCAACTCAAGAAGGCATTCAAGAAAGGAGTAGTGACCGGAGTTGATGGGGTGGAATTCGAGAAGAACAAGCTTTGTAGCGCATGCCAAGCGGGGAAGCAAGTTGCCTCCCACCATCCATTGAAGACCTCCGTCTCCACCTCCAAGCCACTCGAGCTACTTCACATGGACCTCTTCGGTCCTACAACTTACAAGAGTATCGGTGGTAACCTCTATTGTTTAGTTATTGTAGACGATTTCACGAGGTATACTTGGGTTGTGTTTCTAGGTGACAAGGGTGAGACTCCGGAGAAAGTCAAGCAATTTGCTAGAAGAGCACAAAGGGAGTTTGGGCTCAACATCTCCAAGGTCCGAAGCGACAACGGCTCCGAGTTCAAGAACTACAACATTGATGATTGGTGTGATGGTGAAGGCATCAAGCACGAGTTCTCCGCCACCTACACACCTCAACAAAATGGAGTTGTTGAGAGAAAGAACAAGACCCTCATCACACTTGCCCGAGCCATGCTTGATGACTACAACACTTCCGAAGACTTTTGGGCGAAGGCAATCAACACCGCTTGCCATGCTTCCAACCGAGTCTACCTTCATCGGCTCCTTGGCAAGACCCCCTATGAACTACTCATTGGGAGAAAGCCCAACATCTCCTACTTTCGAGTCTTCGGGTGTAAGTGCTACATCTACAAAAAGAAGAGGCTCGGTAAGTTTGAAAGGAGGTGTGACATTGGAATTTTTGTTGGTTATGCATCGAACTCCAAAGCATATCGAGTATTCAATGAAACCTCCGGGCAAATTGAAGAAACATGTGATGTGGAGTTTGATGAGACTAAGGGCTCCCAAGGGGAAGTTTTTGTTTATGATGATGTAGGGGATGAAACACTTGAGGAAGCAATGAAGCACATGACCATTGGAGATGTGAAGCCCGAGGAGGTGCATGGTGAACAAGACCAAGGGGGAGACCCTTCTCCAAGCAACCCAAGCACCTCCCTTGCCCCACAAGTAGATGAGGATGAGGAGAAAGAAGAAGATGAACCAAGTGGAGGAAACCAAGTGCCGGACAATCAAGAACCACAAGTGCATGATCAAAGAACACCTTCACCACCATTGCAAGCTCCAAGGCCACCACTAGTGAGACGAGGGCGTGCATCCCAAGATCACCCTCTTGATCAAATCATTGGGAGTCCGGACAAGGGAGTAAGAACACGTTCGCGCAATCTTGTCTCATTTTGTGAGCATTACTCTTTTGTTTCGTGTGTAGAGCCCACTTGCATTGAGGAAGCTCTAGAGGACCCGGATTGGGTGATTGCCATGCAAGAAGAGTTGAACAACTTCACCCGCAACGAAGTATGGGTCCTTGAAGAGCGACCGGAAGGAAAGAACATCATCGGTACCAAGTGGGTCTTCCGCAACAAACAAGATGAGAATGGCTTGGTGGTGAGGAACAAAGCAAGACTTGTGGCCAAAGGGTTCTCACAAATGGAAGGCCTAGACTTCGGCGAAACCTTTGCTCCCGTGGCACGACTTGAAGCAATACGTATCCTTCTTGCTTACTCTTCACACCATAGGATCAAGTTGTTCCAAATGGATGTGAAGAGTGCATTTCTCAATGGCTACATTAATGAACTTGTGTATGTTAACCAACCTCCCGGGTTTGAGGACCCTAGGAAGCCTAATCATGTTTTCAGGTTGATCAAAGCGCTCTATGGATTGAAACAAGCACCAAGAGCGTGGTATGAAAGGCTAAGGGATTTCCTCATCATGCAAGGATTCAAAATCGGGAGGGTGGACATGACCTTGTTCACCAAAGACGTCAACGGAGATCTTTTCATTTGTCAAATTTATGTTGACGATATTATCTTTGGTTGCACTAATGAAAAACTAAGCCATGAGTTTGCTGCTATGATGTCCAGGGAGTTCGAGATGTCCATGATCGGCGAGCTCAAGTTCTTCCTCGGATTCCAAATCGTACAACTTCAAGAGGGCACCTTCATTCATCAAGAAAAGTACTGCAAAGACCTCTTGAAGAAGTTCGGGATGAACGAGTGCAAGCCGGCTTCCACTCCTATGTCAACAAGTGGGCATCTCGCACAAGATGAGAACGGTAAAAGTGTCGATCAAGCCGAGTATCGGTCCATGATCGGTTCACTACTCTATCTCACCGCCTCTAGACTGGATATAATGTTTAGTGTGTGCTTGTGTGCTCGCTTTCAAGCAGCACCTAAGGAATCACACCGCAAGGCGGTCCTTAGGATACTTCGGTATCTCAAGCACAACCCAAACATAGGCTTGTGGTATCCCGAGGGCGCTAAGTTAGATCTCCTAGGCTACTCGGACTCGGACTTTGCCGGGTGTCGACTAGACCGAAAGAGTACCTCAGGGGGGTGCCACTTGCTTGGGCGGTCCCTGGTCTCCTGGTTTAGCAAGAAGCAAACCTCTGTTGCCTTGTCCACTGTGGAAGCTGAGTATATAGCGGCAGGAGCATGTTGTGCCCAGATCCTGTATATGAAGCAATCGCTTTTGGACTTTGGTGTTGATTGTGGCTCTGTGCCTCTCCTTTGTGACAATGAAAGTGCCGTAAAAATTGCTAAGAACCCGGTTCAACACTCTCGCACAAAGCACATAGACATCCGTCATCACTTCCTTCGAGATCATGAGGCTAAGGGTGACATAACCTTGACCAATGTGAGATCGGAAGAACAATTGGCGGATATCTTCACAAAACCCCTAGATGAAAAGACTTTTGCTAGGTTGAGAGATGAGTTGAACGTGCTGGACTTGTCTAGCGTCATGTAAGTTGCCATGCCATATAACTTTGCATTGCATTCATATGTAAAAATGTAAATGCTTGACTAACTTTGGCAAGATAGAGATGCGCTTTGGTAATGGGAAGCAAATCTTGAGTAAGCTTGCCGGAGGTTCAAACCTGTCAAGTCCTAGATTCAAATTCTTGCAATGCATTCCCTGTCATATAGATGTGCACTTCATGTTTAATTTATGTATTGCATGGTAGCTTGCTTGGCATTGCATGCGTTAGTGTCACAAAGGAGCCATCAAATGAGAAAGATGATTGCCCTCAATGCAATTCACTCAACTCATAAGGATGGGGTAAAGAAAAGAAAAGTTAGAGAAGAAGTCATGTGCTTAAACTCTAATGGAACTTCTATCCTTTGAGTCCGGAGCTCAATTTCCTCCCGCGTCTCTTGGATAAGTTCCTACATTTCTTTGGCTCTTGCTTCTTATTGCTTTGCCTCTTGTTTGCGAAAATTCAAAAACGGTAGCCGTGGGGCAAAAATATTTACAAGTGCTTCTTGAGGGGTGAGGCAGCAGAACTTGTTCAAAGCTTGTGTTTATTTGAATCTTATAAGCTTGTGGAACAAGGGAAGCATAAGAGTTGGGAAGCCACATTTGCAAGTTTCAGCCAAGTCAATAACACAGGATCAACCGATGGGTACAAAAGCATTGAGCATCGGATAGACCGATGAGTGGAAGAAACAGGGAAAAAGAAGCTTCAACCGATGAGTGTTAAAAACAGGTCATCGGTTCAACCGGTGAGAAGAAAGTTTTGGAAAGAAAGGTTTCTGCGGAGTTGCGCCGATGATTTGGTGGTTTAACCGATGGAGCGCATCGGATCGACCGGTGAACACAACAATTTTTCAGAAGGAAGAAAATGCTCTCTGCACACTTGCACCGATGGCCAAAGCATATCATGCCATCGGATCGACCGATGCAACA
Organism: Hordeum pubiflorum; assembly: GCA_000582825.1. NCBI lineage: Eukaryota > Viridiplantae > Streptophyta > Magnoliopsida > Poales > Poaceae > Hordeum > Hordeum pubiflorum. The sequence goes on along the minus strand of CBMN010002311.1, from coordinate 11,674 downwards.
AAGTTCGCAGGCCCACAGTCAGACCTAGGGTTAAAGGGGAGGAGATCCAAAACTGCTTTTCATTCAAACGCTTTTCACCCGACCGCCGCCTCCATCATCGCTCGCGCTCGCCTTCGCCGCTCTGCCTCCACACGCTCGACTTCACCGCAGCCCTGTGCCGTCGCCGCCGCTCCCTTCCACCTGTGCTGCCGGCCAGCGCCGACGCCAGCCAGCGCCACCGTCGCTGCCGCCTCACGCGCCACCTCCTGCGCCGCTGCTCCACCTGCGCCACCAGAGCCACTTCACCACCAGCATCACGGCGCCCTAGCCCACAAGCCAAAAACTCCTTTCCCTCTCCCTTCGGTCAACGCAGAGTCAAGGTGATTTCTTGGCCCCGGGAGGATAACTTGTTTGAATGCAAACCCTAGATGTTGGATAAAAGGGGATGGTTGTTTGATGGTTGAAGCAAGGAAAGAAAGTTTAAAATTGTGGCATGATTTGAGGGGGAGCTTCTAGTGTTGGTTCAAATGCTCAATTACCATGATAGTTCAATTCTCAATCTCGATTGCCTTGCTAGGATAACTCAATGGAATCAAGTTTCATGCCAATATGTTTATGGACAAAAGAATTCGATTTAAAATTGTGAGATGGTCACGCAATTTAAATTGACTTCTTAAGAATTTTGAAATTGGCATGGCTAGCATTTGCGATCAAAAATCTATTGCTTTGCTTTAGGTCCTATCTTTAGTTATGATTCTCGTACTCTCTCTCTAATTCTTCTTGCCTATCTTGCATCTCTTGTGTCTTTGTTGAACAGATGGGCAAAGAAAAGAAAGACAAGGGTAAAGAGAAGGTGGTTGAGAAACCACCCAAATCAAAGGAACAGAAACAGGTAGAGAAAGCAGAGTTGATTGCTAAGGCAGCTGAAGAGCAAGCAAGAGGGCCTCAGAGGAGGTTCCAGATCAGGGATCCACAAGCTGACAGAGAAAGGGAAATTGAAGCCAAGACCAGAGAAGAGACTCGAAGGAGATCTTCCCGGCAGGTTGCCTTGCAGAGCCAGGCTGCCACTCCAGGCGCCAAGGCTAAGCAAGGGCCTCGCACACGAGGTGGGAAGTCTCCGGCCCCTCCTACCAAGAGGCAGAAGATCCAGCAGCAGCAGAGGGCAGAGGCACGCGCAGCTGAGTTGTCCCGAGAGGACCGTGCCATCAGGAGAGCGATTGAGCGCTCAGACACCAGAGTCAGACACGCCGAGGGCGCAGTGCTTTCTGACTTCACCGCTTTCGATGCTCAGAAGATCAAGAAGAAGCGGTACTTTGTTGCGTTTGAGGTATGGCAGCCACCAGTCAGGGATGACAGGATTGACCCTCGATTCTGGACAGTCCGCCAGGCCAGTTTTTACGAGAGCTACAGGCGCAGAGGTCACAGGATATTTCCACATAAGATGATTGTCTGGAGGAACCTCGAGTTGGCCGCAGGGAGAGATGTGCGTCCTTACTTCGCACGCTATCCCGGGCTAGCTGAGCTAGTAGCCACTGGAGGAGAGCCGATACAGGGACAGTATCCAGATGCTTACATGGAGGACTGGGTCAGAGTGTTCTACGCTACACTATACATAGAGGACAACCGCCAGGTCATTCACTTCATGCTTGGCGGTCGCCCCTACAGAGTGACACGCGAGAGACTGCTACAGGTTTGGAGGTTGCCAGATTATCATGGATCAGTTCACTTTGAGGTATACGGCACCGCCACTCCACCTCGCCGGAGCCTGACAGGAGGGACAGTGCCAGAGTTTGACGAGATCAGCACCCTGTTCAGGTCCGGATTTTCAGTCGCAGACCCGAGGACACCCAGCTTGCTGACAGATGTAGCCAGGACAGTACACTTTGCACTGAGACAGTCTCTGCTACCCAGGTCTGGCTACCCTGAGGGGTTCACGAGTCTCCAGCAGCGCCTCCTCCACACAGTGATGACTGGACAGGAGTTTGACATCATCGATTTCATAATCTGTGAGATGGAGGACACGATTACATATGGTATGGGCATGCTGAGACAGTTTCCCTACGCCCATCTCCTCACTCGCTTGTTTGGGGCGATCTGCCCGACTGACTCTGAGGTGATGGAGCAATACAGGGATCCCCACTTGCCTCGCTTCAAGAACTACATGATGGCATCCATGGGTGACAACAGGCGGGGCAGTAAGAAAATCAAGGAAGCTATGGAGAAGCTCACTGAGGAGGTTGCAGCCAGAGTTGAGGGGGAGGACAGAGCCCTTGGACAGGCTGTCCATCCTGAGTATGAGGAGTTTTATGAGTTTACCCCCTCAGGCTCAGACGACGAGGAGTTCGTAGAGTCTCCTGCACGAGTTGAGCTAGATTCAGATACTGAGACAGAGAGAGTGCCACCCACTCCAGAGCCTGCTGGTCCACTTCACAGTCCACCTAGGGTCTCTGAGTCCCTAGTGACACAGCCCACTGAGCTCTCCGCTCTTCTGCAGGCCATGCTTGCACAGCAGCAGCACGACAGAGAATCTCGTCAGCAGGAGGCTGAGAGGCTCAAGCAGGAGCAGGAGCGGATGAGGAGAGAGCAGGCAGAGCGGGATAGACAGTTCCAGCTGCAGATCGACAGCATGAAGGCAGCTCAGGAGAAGACTGCACAGGAGATAGCTCGAGAGAGGCAGGAGAGTGCTGACAGGCTCACTACAGTGATTGACAGGATGTCTCAGCGGTCAGATGCTCGGCTTGGTCAGTTTCAGCAGGGCATGACTCAGATGCAGGAGGGGATGACACTACTCTTTGGGATGATGACTTCCCTGCTGCAGAGGCAAGGAGTCGCCGTAGGCCAGCTACCTGGAGCTGCACCACTACCACCGCTACCTCCTCAGCCTCAGTCTCTGACACAGGCAGGCCCGAGCTCCATGACCACACCTTCAGCTCAGCCGACCAGCAGTCTCTTCACTCCGTCACCTCTCGCTTGGACAGAGTTGCTAGGTCAGGCAGGACGGGCACTGCCATCTCCACTGCTTCCAGGACTCACCGGCTGTTGCTATACCAGGAGTAGGGCTTACTCAGAGGCCTCCTGTTTCCACAGCTGATTTCGGCCCCAGCTCAGACTTCACGTCATAGGCGAGCAGTTCCTTAGAGCTTCCTGAGCAGACCACAGAGCAGCAGCAGCTTCAGCCAGAGCCTGAGAGTACAGAGCCAGGCCCCCGCAGCATCAGTACTTCAGCATCTACGACGGATCCAGTGGATCCACAGCTGCCGGCACCTCAGCTCACTACCGTCGACGAGCGCACCTCTTCAGCTTCCGACGACGTCGACGTGGACGCCTACCAGGCCGTACCCCGCACACAGCCAGCCAGCTCTCCGCGCGACGACTGACTCACCTTTTGGTGCCTTTGATGCCAAAGGGGGAGAATGAGGAGAGCAGTGCAGGGGGAGCTAGGAGTCAGGGGGAGCTACTATCTTTTCAGTCAGATCATTCATGCTCTGTACTTTGATCATGTCAGACTTATGTCAGTTATTTTGTGATCAGACATGTAATATTTTGAGCTCAATGTTGAGCAGTTGTGACAGTGTGGGAGATGTACTCTTGTGATGGATACCCAGGTTCCCCGGTTAGGGATGGTTTGGTAGCTTTTAGCTGCTTCTTTTGTTGGGTTCTGGGTTTCGAGCTTTGTTTGTGTGCTTTCGCTTTTGATTCTTAGTTCTTGACTCTCTCGTTTGCCTCTTGTGCATGCGTTGCTTTGAGATAGTCATGAACTCTGTCCGGACCTTCGAGTCCTGTGTGCTTATTTCCTGCATTCTTTACTGCTCTCAGTTTTGTTGTCATCAAATCACCAAAAAGGGGGAGATTGTAAGCTCCAAGGCCCTTAAGGTAAGTTTTGGCGATTAGATGACAACCCTAATCTCATACTAATAGAAACTGTGAGCTTGCAGACAATTAAACAGGGTTGGTCATGGACAAGATGAAAGGAGACCCCTAATTCAAATCAAATCAAAAGACGGACAAATTCTTCAAGAGAACAAAGCTAGAAGAGCTCAAGGCCAAGGACTATTTAGAACCAAGTGTCATTTGGTGATGAAGGACACTTGGGTAGGCTAGAGTTTCTCTTTTGTAGCTTATAGAGTCCGCACTATTAAGGGGGATCAAAAGTTAGTAAAGCTTGACCATTAGAAAACTTGTAAAATCTAAGTTTGGTTGTGCACAAAACTCTCTCAAAGTCAAGCAAAGCAACCAACAATCAAGATTGAAGAACAAGAGGTCAAGACGTGAAGATACAAGCTCAAAACATTCCAAGGCATCGGTGCAACCACTTGAGCATCGGTGCAATCATGCAGAGAAGGCAAGAATGGGCAAGGGCAGAAAAACACTAAGCATCGGTTTAACCGATGGCAATATTTTAGTGCCCATCGGTGCAACCTTTCCTGGACTAAGAAAAATGGTCTCATCGGTCTAACCGATGTGAACATCGGAAGGTGCATCGGTGCAACTACACAGAACAGTTGCAAAAACGACTTGGAGCCAGATTGAACACATCGGTCTAACCGATGATACCCATCGGTGGATCTCCACTGTACCAACGGCTAGTTTTTGCTTGAACCAGGTTCGAGCACCAACTCAACCGATGGGTATACACTTTTGGGGCATCGGATCATCCGATGTTAAGGAACTTTTTGGGCACCTTTTTCTCCAACGGCTATATCTTGGATGGTGCCTATATAAGTGACCCCCCATGCTCCATTTCGTGTCTCTTGACGCCCTGATTCATTTCCATACTCTACCAGCAGCTGAGAGCCTGAGCTAAACACTTCCATCACTCACAAGAAGACTTTGAAGCCTTGAAGCCCCAAGAAGAAGAGCAAGAAGAGCTTGATCGAGAGAGTGCTTAGTGCCATCCTTCTTAGTGTTAGGATCCTGGTCAAGTGAAGCTTCTTGATCTGTTACTCTTGGTGGTTGGCAACACCTAGGCGGACTTGGTGTCTGGGGTGGTTCGCCGGAGCTTGCCGAAGGATTGTGGAAGCCCGGTGGACAGCTTTGTGCGCGGTTCGAGCTCCACCGCGTCGGGATGGCGAAGGAGACTCACTAGAGAGCGCCCATTGCTTTGTGCATGGGAGGTGGCATAACGCTTAGTGCGTGCCACAACGTGGACTAGGGGGAAGTGCCAACTTCTCGATACCACGGAAAAAAATCCGGTTGTCCCTTCTCCATTTACATTCTCGCAAGTTTACGTTTCCGCATGTTTTCATACTTGTCATTGCCTAGCTCGTTCTAGTCTCTCTTTTGCGTCTTGCTAGACTTGTTTAGGAGAAACTTCCGCTTCTAGTTGGTTAGCTCCTTGGTTTGAATTTGGGCTATTAGAGTTGAAATTGAGTAGCTTAAGGACTTAGTAGAAATTTTTAATAGCCCAATTCACCCCCCTCTTGGGCATCGATCCTTACACCCGCGCGCCACGCTACAGGTCTCCGCGCCCCTCGCGAAACGCCGGATCAGCCGTCTCAGCAACGCCCGTTTGCCCATCTGCTCCACGTCGCTGACTGTTCGGACTGCATGCTAGATGCTCGACCAAATTCCCATGTGAGCATTCACTTTGCTTCCTTATTTTTTTACCTGTAAGATTAGTTAGCACACGTGAGTATCGAGTTTCAATTAGGAAAAAAAAAGATGTGAAGCTAAGAAATCTCCACAGTTTCAATGGGGTTAAAAAAAATGAAACCTCCACAGCAATGGGGTAAAAGGACAAGCTTGAGTACTGCTCACTTGCTCAGTATGCTTATGTCAAATCCTGTACACATACTAAGTAACTAGCTAATCATTATTTCTTTCATTCAAATGATTGCAGGCCCTGGTGCATCACATGTATGAATAAAAACTGCAATGATAAATCGAGGTCTATTTCAATTTTAATTTTCCTTTTGATTCCAATCTATGAAGTGAATAACGTGAGCGGAGATAAAACAGTTGCTGTTTTAATAGTTGCTATTTATTCCAATCTATAAATAAAAGTTCACTTTTGCCTCATTGAAACAGTTCAAAGAAGATACAACATTTATCTCTGCTCACGTTAGAGGATTCAGTGAGGATGCAGCATTCTATGAAGTGAATAACGTGAGAAGAGATACATCACCCCATCATATCCTCATCTGCCCTGGTGCATCAAAGAAGATAGATATAACATTTCACATAGAAGAGGTTTCTGTGAAGGTACAATATTGTTGATCTGAAGTATATTTTTTACCAAGTTTGGCACAATCTTCAAGCAAAATATATTAATCTAAAAATATTGTTCACTTAAAAGATGTTTGCATAGTTGAATTACTTTACTTAACACAATTAAATACAAACACATGTAGGATTTTTAGATCTATTTCGGAATGTCAAGTTTTTTCATAGCCTTTTCAGCGATGTTTGCACTGAATAGTAAATAGGATCTGGCTATAAATTAAATTAAAATGATTTCTTCCACGAGCTTATGTGTGATCAAATCTAAGAGTCAAGTTGTGCTTACTGAGTGTGCTTACTAAGAATGAGTTCATGCTCTTTTTAGAAAACACATAAATCTAAGAGTCATGCTTTCAGAGGGAACAAGGGACACATAATTTTGCTGATTAAGTGATCTGACCAAAAATATCTGGACTTCTGAAAAAATATTGAGTTGATCCTTAAATTACGGTTGATATTGATTATTATAGTGTCAGAAGTGAGAAGGTTTATAAAGATACTATATCTCTGATGAATCCAAGTAGTTTCACTATGCATAATAGAACAGTGGCTACATTTTACTTTGAAGAAATGTCCAATTTCATTCTTCACATAGTAAATCTCAGATTGTTGTACGAAGTTCCGAATATCCATTTCACATAGTTGTCAGTATCATAGATAGCAAAGTATATATTTACTGCATCTTTGGGTCTTTTAGCGATGTTTCTGTTTAGTCATTTCATTTTTGGTCAACTATATTGTATGTTCATGAAAAAAAAGGGTCAACCATGCGAGATCAAGAAGATGAGCGGTGAGCCTCTCCACTGCCGTGCATTGAGTTGAAAGAGGTCAATTTCTTTCAGTTTTCATTACCAACGAGGACTTATGGATGCTATATAATCAACTAAACTCCTCATACTTACCACTTTCCTCTGAATGACTACTTTGTACTTAAAATTAGGAGCATCAACATAGCACCTAAAACTACTTGAACCACTCCATTTGGACATTGAGTTTTGAGCTTTCTTTAGTCCAATATTTATTCCTTTCTACTGAATTTATGGAAACTTTCATGCTTTAGACATTGCATGATAGATTCTCCAGTGCAAGGAATGACATTACTCCACATACATTATACTAATAAAATGCATGTTACCACTTACCAGATCCATTATGTTGTATGCTTGAAAAAGAATGTCTAACTACATACTTCAATCAGATATTGTATTTTCTTACCTCAAGAAGTACTTCAAGTTTCTCCACTTAGAACATAATGGATTTGGTATCTACATATGGTTTTTCCTAGATCAATTATTGTGCAAGACCAACAATCATTGCAATATTGAAAGTCATTATTCAATCAGAAATGTGTTTAATTGTCTTTTCATAGTCTTTTGAACTGTCCTTCACACACTTCCTGTTTACTTGAAAGTGACAGAACACATCATTTCATTTTTTTCTCGGTTCTATTGCATATGTAATGGATTAGTGAAGTACAAACAAGTAGCTTAACTTTGCTTCATTCACACCAACATCTTTCGTGTATTTTGCAAAAGAAGAAGAAGAAGAAGAAGCATATTTCGTGTCTTGCAGCATTGTGGCTTTGCCCTCTTCATGCAAGAAGAAGAAGCATATTTCATATATATATATTGTTAAATAGAAATTGTACAGTTTGTTTTAGTCACTATCAAGCCATATCTTATCGGAATAAAGACAATGTTGTATTTACAAATATTAGCACATATGCTTTCAACAAACATTGGTGGATGATATTGACCTTATATTTCCAAAATTCATCACAATCAGGGTTTCACTTACCGATCGAACCGCGGATACCGCTCGCCACCGGTTTTACTGTTTACCGCGGTTTACCGGTAAACCGGTCGGTAAACCGTGCAAAATTTGTTTGAGGAAATGGAAAATTTTGAACTGGTATACCGAGTGGTTTGACCGATTTACCAATCGGTTTCACCGGTAAACCGATCAAAAAAACGATAAATCGCCAAAGAAAGGAACATTTGAAAATTTAGTCAACAGCGGGACCGATTTAACAAGCAGGTTGACCGGTTTATCGACCGGTTTCACTGGTTTACCGACGGGTTTGACCGGTTCACTAATTTTCAAATTTTTTCAAAAATTTAAATTTGATTTTTTATTTAACCGATAAACCGGTCAACCGGTGGAACCGGACCAGACCGGTAACACAGGTTACCGCGGTAAATTGGACCGGTTCCACCGGTTTTGTGAACCCTGATCACAATACAACACACCCACATGGGCGCTACCAAATATGTAGCCAAAGGAAGCGCGGCAAGGCCGCGCTGCAATTCTAGTCGATAACTATTGGCTTATCATATCTGATTCAAGGAACACAATGGTCTAATGCTAAAGATAACATGTTCAGATGTAGCAGTACGATCAAAAGATCATTGAATGGTCATATAACCTGGTCATAGAAGAAGCACTCCCTCATCCACATAACAGCTACCTCCTCCACAAATCGTTTCTTCATAAACCATTGCCAATAAGATCAAACATATTAACCAGATCATGACTGTCTGTCTAAAAGATAGCGTGGCAAACGCCGCGCCCCACGATTTCTAGTTTTGATTGAAACCATGTCAGATGATGATTGTATTAGAAATTAAGCTTGATACGTTATCCACTCCATGGTGCTGTTCCACTAACCTGGAGGCCGACCAGTATCGGTGTAGTGATTTCTAGAACCAAGATTTTCAGCTCCAAGCGAGAAGCGACGCGCACGGGGAAATCTGGGTGGCAAATAACTCCACCTGACACAAGGTGACTGGGGTCGACCCCTTGCAAACCAACAGCAATGTTGTCCCTAGCTCTTGCCGAGCTGCAACTAGAGGAATCCCGCTCTATGGTTTTAACTGTAGCTGAATCTCCAGAAGGCATGACAAGAACCTGGCGACAGAATATTCAGGGTCAAAATAAAACTTGAGCAGGTTGTAAATGAAGCAAGGAAAATGCATGTATCATACTCCCTCCGTCCCTTTATAACTGTCGCTCTCACAAGCATAGATATCTAGCGACTGATAAAAAGGGGCAGAGGGAGTAGCCGTTTAGCAGGTAATCTTGCACACCGGACATGAAAGGAACGAAGTGGATAACTAAAACGTGATATACAATCATTAGGAAAACTTTTTGCACAGCAAGTGGTAGTAGCAAGCATTAAAATTACAGTTTACAAGTTTTCAAAGCTCACACTTTGCCAAGCAGAACATCAGAATAGTACCTTAGGACAGTTCGGATTCCTCCAGCCTCGACTTTACCGCAAACTGCCACCTGCCTCAGTGTGATAGATGCAATAACATCACAGATAGGAAGGCGTAGTGGCATTGAAACATCATGGTGAGGAGGAGGTAGAGAGTCAATGGATTTCAGCAGACAATTTCCATTGTACCTGAAATTGGGCATCAAATAAATTGATAATCAACTACAAAGTCCACGAAAACAAATGATGTGTGAACAGACCTAACATTAGCAATATCTTGTCATGACAAAAGACGAGAATCTGAAGCAGCAGTCACTAAGTTTTCGTTTGCCATTGCACTCAGAGGAACCCAGGTGATTGAAGAGTCTTTGAACCCACATGATCGAAGAAAGGTACCAAGTTGAGATTTAACAAAATTAAACCGGTCCTTCGAATATTCCACCTGATCCATCTTATTCACAGCAACGATCAAGTTCTCAACACCAAAGCTCCTAATAAGTTGTGAGTGCTCCTTTGTCTGATCAATCCCGTTAACCCCCATGCCTGCTTCAAATGATCCTATAGATGCATGAACAACTAGGACGGACACATCAGCTTGTGTAGCACCAGATATCATATTAGGAACAAAATATTTATGACCAGGGGAGTCGAGCAAAACTACATGGTATTTCTCAGTGTCAAAGTATTTTACAGCCACAGTCATTGTAATTCCACGCTCCCTCTCATCAGTGCTGTCATCCATGGCCCAAGCATATGCAAATGATCCTTTCCCCTGACAGAAGAAGCATTCTAAAAAAAATATAAGCAGCTAGTGCAGGCTGAGATGCGCCAGCAATCTGAATAAAAGAAACTGACCTTTTCTTTAGCTTCTTTCTCATATTTATGCATCTGCTTTTTTGAAATTAATCCTAGAGCATGCGGTAATCGACCACATAAAATTGATTTCCCAGAATCAACATGACCAACCTAGCATAACATTTCCGACAGACTTAGAGCAGAACAAATGAAATATCACTATATAAACGGTTGAAAAGCAAATAAGCAATTGTTGCTTACAATGGCAAGATTTAGCTGTCTACGCATTTCTTGATCTTCACTCTGGAGCATCCATTGTTCTGGCCTGTACTGTGAAACAGAAGCCGGTTTCTTAATCTTGGGTTTAGTACCCTTCGGCTTGCTCTCCAAACTCAAATGCCGTGGCTCATGTCCCAAAGCAAGATTTACATTTTGACTACTGGAAGGAACACTGCTACTAGTTCCGACAAGTTCATCCAACTCTGCTGATGCACTTGGGTCACTCTTTATATCCTTTTCAGTTACAAGAATACCACTATCCATCGTCTTCTTGCCAGCGGCATCAACTGAATCTTCAGTTAAAACCTCTGTGACAACAGGTACAAATTTAAGTCAACATACAACTATAGCAAGGTATACATAACACAAGTTTTTTCTGCAAAGAATCTTCAGTTTAAAAAACATTCATAGCACCATTTATGGCTCAAGGGGGCAAGAAAACAGATATCCAAGAGATATCTATGGCACCGCACGGGCTAGTCCATGGTTCATAATCATATTGACAACAATATGCATTCTGTTTGACTAGACTCGTTCTTAAGCACATAAACATGTAAATTAATCAAATCCATATTAACTAGGAAAATGCAACCTCACAAACAATGAAAAATAAAGGATCTGCACCAAATTAAATGTTGCGTGCATTTTTAAATAAAGATAAAATGAGGTGGTTGCCGCCTGGTTGAAATGAAGCTGCACAGTGTTGTTAGGCGTCCCGCGATCGAATCCCAATCTCCTTTTTTGGCGAAAATAAACATACCTGGGCCAAATCTGCTCGAAGGGGCCTTCGTTTGATTTTTTGCGATGGCGTACCCGAAGGGTTCGGTGGCCTTGCAAACTTGGCCGAAGGAGTCTTCGTTGGGCTTTGCGATGGAGTACCGTCGCGAGCCGGACCGAAAGGGGCTTCGGTAGACTTTCGCTGGGCCCGAAAGGGGCTTCGGTGGGGCCTTCGTTCGGTTATGGTGTGCGGGTTCGACACGCGGTGGGCGCCAGAAATGTTGGGGTAAAAAACCTTATCCGAAATGGAGCCAACATTTGGTAATGTGGGAGTGTGAGGGTCCAAGAGAAAGATGCCCTCGACCCTTACCCGGGGGTGCCTCGTGAGGCCCGCTTCCCCAACACGTACCTCCGGTCCCGGTGGTGGTGCTGGTGGGCATGCGTGAGACAGCCTACTGAGCTTGGTCT
>CBMN010002304.1:0-13542 GCA_000582825.1 Hordeum pubiflorum | reverse complement strand
TTTTCAAATGCTTGCTTAACATTTTCTCAAATACTTGGTCAACATTTTTTCAAATGCTTGATTAATATTTTTAAAATACATAATCAAATTTATCATACACATTTTATTTTTTTGTATACATTAAACATTTCTCTATATACATTTAACATTTTTCAAATGCTTGGTCAACATTTTTCAAAAGTTTTAAAATAGAGTGATTTTCGTTAATATATTTATTTTTTTAATATTTAGAAGTATAAAAAGTTAAAATAATAAAGCAAAAAACGGAAACCAAAAACGTGAAATTAAACAAGACGGAAAAGGTGGCTGTTGTTTCCCTTATGCCTGGCCCGGCCCAACTGGTGGCTCGGCAAAGGGGTTCCTTATGTCTCGCATTGTCTCGCTCAATGCGAGACATAGGGACGTCCCAATGAATCCACTCCCAGGAACGATTCGCTCACCCTTCCTTTTCAACTAAAGTATTGTCTTGTAAGTTTTATGCTAAAAACAAAACATTGTCTTGTAAGTTCCTAACTGGCTTGCGGTGACCGTTGTCAACTTCTTGCTGGAATCAGCAATGAATCTTCCATAAATTGTTTTGAGTTAGATATCCTTTTTTTTGTAGTTGGCCCTTGATGAGATACTTAAGTAGTAGCAGTAGTAGTATATACTATTGAGAGAAATTCTAGAAAAAGAATTCGATAAAAATGCTCGTGGGAGAAGGTGCATTGAGCATCATGATTCATGCCCGCACGGACCGGTCGCATTCAAAAGCTTTCTGCTGCGATTAGTTAGATAATAAAGAAAGAAATCCAAGGCCGTTTCTTAGCTAGTGTACTACAGTACTAAGCTGCGACGCAATGGATGGATTTTCTTTTACTGTATAATCGCAAAGGAAGTTTGCATACAAAAAGCTAGATATTTTAGCATGTACTAGACATTTCAGTTTCAAAGCCGAATTTCACGGACGGCAGTTCGGTTTCAGCCCTGGGCTCTTGGGACGTGGCCTTGACATTTCCCCCCTTTTTTTTCGAAATAAAAAGCAAAAAAGAAAATCAATCAAGAAGAAGAAGAAGAAGTTCGTGATTAGCAGTTCCCTTTTCCTCCCTCCCTCCCCCCCGATTCCTCCACCGCACTAGCGACGGGCTCATACCTCCCTCTCCTCCACCCTTCCATTCCCTTCCGCTCCCACCGCTCCGCCGGCCGGCCGGCCCTCAAACCCTAGGCGCGAGCTGCCGCGGCGGAGATGGAGCAGCACGTGCTGGTGGCGCTCGCCCTCTCCTTCGTCGGCGGCCTCAGCACCTCCCTCGGTACGTGCGCACAGATTCTCGCCCCGCACAACTCGGTTGCCTGCTGCTGGCTTGCCTGCTTGATTTCCTCCCCTTGTGCGGCGCCCTGGCCTAGGGGAATTCTTCTGCCGCTTCAACTTCCACTCCTCGGCTCCCCTGACTTGATTTCTACCGTTCTTGTAGTGCTTTTTTGTGTGGGGATAATTCTAGCTTGCTACTGTTCAGTTGCGCTGAACAGAACCAGGGCCTCGCCATTTGCCAAGTGACGGAGTTTTGTGCCGTCTAGGAACCTAAGCAGGAGAATCAGCAAATCGCCGCGACCCAACATTCATCAGAATGCATAGGCTAAATGGGTAATTCACAAGGTTGACCAGAGTGGCAAAAGTTGGTTCCACAGGTTTAGGCACAGGGTTACTTAGGCCTTGTACAATGCAAGGCGCTTAGGGGAGGTGCTTAGAGAAATAAACCAATGTTTTTTTAAGCACCTGTGGTGCTTATTTGTAAAGGGTAGACGCTTAATTAGGGGTCGCCCCTGTAGAAATAGGCACCTGTGCTTCAGAAAACCCGATTTATTTTTCCTATAAGCACCTAGCATTGTACAAGGCCTTACGGCCCTCCTGTTGTTTTTTATGACGATGCCCAAGTAGCAATGACAAATCCTGCTTGTTCCCCTAATGCACTTTCCGATGCTTCTGCTTGATGTCCTGCAAGGCTTCTTTGTGGCCGCTTAAGCTAAGCTCGAGATTTGTGTCCTCAGGTGCGCTGCTTGTGATCGTGAACCCTTCCCCTGACCTCAAAAGGCTCGGCCTCCTCCAGGTCGCCATCAACTGCCTTCTTTTAAGCTATTTGATTATCTGTCGTTTAGGCAAGCAATGATTATCTAATCGCTCGTGCTCTATATATTGCTCATGCTGCATGCAGGGTTTTGCTGCTGGACTTATGTTGAGCATTTCGTTTCTAGACCTGGCACACAATGCGCTCAATTCCATTGGCTTCTTGAAGGCCAACCTCTGGGTGGGTTGGTTGGATCTTTCTTGAGGTTTTACAATCCGTGTCATCAAATTTCAATCTATCTCGAATAACACATTTGCTATATTGTGCAGTTCTTTGCAGGAGTTCTTTTCTTTGGTTTCGTTGTCAAGTTTATTCCGGAGCCAACCTTTGTGCCAACTACTGATGCAAGCAAGAAAAAGGTAGGAATGAACTATCCTCGGGGATGTTTCCAGCATCATTCGTATCAATCTGTTTTCTTACTAAAATAAGAGGGCTGAATAGAAGTTGGTTTTCTTTTGTGGAAAGCAGACTGATGATGACGGGTCGGGCAAAGATATGATGAAAAAACATCGCCGGCAAGTCTTATTCAGTGGCATCATTACTGCTGTTGGTAAGTTACTAAGATTGTTACCTAATCATTAATATCCCTTGTTCTTATCAGGCCTACATTCTGTCAAACTTGCTTTCGGGAGACATGATTACTTGAACTGTTCCGTGCCACAGAAGGTTCCTTAAGAGAATCTAGTGAATTTTTGCTTCTTTGAAGCTACAATCATTTGACTTTGTACTTATTGTATGCTGCAGGAATTAGCTTGCACAATTTTCCTGAGGGCATGGCGGTATTTCTTGGATCCGTGAAGGTAATGCCGTCCTGTATTCAACTATTCATCTCAGTCTAGTGGCATCATTGATTTGCTAAAGACGTTCTGCACCTTGCATTTTGTTCCAATAGAAAAACTACTGGGGCATAGCTTGGTTGTTTTGGGTTTCAAACATTTCATGTACCTATTATTATTTATGGCTTGCACTAATTATATTCGGTTATAACGAAAATGCAGGGCCTTCGCGTGGGAGTTAACTTGGCCATTGCTATTGCTTTACATAACATACCTGAGGTATATAAATCAACCTATCAACCTTTCTGGTTAAGTAGCCTAAGAATTCTTATCTGCAGTTATATGTTGCATCATTGCCACTTAGGATAGCCCTTGGGGTGCTCTTTTTAAGAAGATTCAACTGCCATAAAAAGTTTGTTCGTTATACTGCACCAGGGAGTCAATATATAGGTTTAATACGAAAGCCCAATCTCATGGCACACCAATTCATGACAAGGCAAGAGTGCCATGATGAATCTTAATTCATTTGCAGTGCTTGTTTTGCCATGAAGTTTCAAGTATTTCGATATTTGCTAGGTCTCCACGCTGTCCAACTTATTTATTTTTCCTTTTAATCTGCGTAGTTCAGTTTGATGCTTAGTGACCATACTAGAATTAGTTGGCATCAAACATGTCATTACGTACAAGAGAGAATTTGCAAATTGTGTTAGCAGGATCTATTATTTTGGAAAAAAATACCACATGGAAAATTAAATAATTCCATTTTATGAAAAGAGGTTAAAAAGAAGCTATAGTTCTACAAAATCATATATCCGAGACTATTGACAGTCTGACATGCTGCTAATTTCCTTTTTGATGTACCATCCTAACTAGTTGACACTTCTTACCTTCTCAGGGGGTTGCTGTAGCTCTGCCACTCTATTTTGCTACCAAAAGGTACCTGTTTTCCCCATGTAGAGATGAATAATTAGTGAAATCTGTAGTTCACACCAGCTTTCACAAAAGGGTCTTGAGTCCACTACGCAAATGCCACGAATTCTTGGTTTTCTGTAGTGAAATGTTATAAGTTGGTTACACAAATATAAGTCATGCTTGTTATGCATTATTGTTCAATGGCATACAATCTTAAAACTTCTCAAATATGGTGAGCCGCTCTTATCTTGGCTATGTGAGCTTTACCTTTTCCTCCATTCTTAAAGGGTGATTGGATTCCAAAGTACCTACTTCCTCCATCCATATATATAGGGCCTAAAGCGTTTTTAAGACTGCATTTGACTATTGATAAGATTAATAGTATATGAGATGTATAATGTGAAAATTNNTATCATTGGAAGCTCCTTTCACGTACGAATTTGACGGTATGCTTTGTGTAACTTGCATGTCATATATTATTACTCTAACATGTGGTCAAAATTAGCCTAAAAAACGCATTAGGCCCTATATATATGGATAGAGGGAGTACAAAGCATGACCATGTTTGAAATGATTGTACTTTAGAAAGTATTCCTATTGTCATTATCGGACTTGCTTTTTTGCAGCTGATAATATTTCTGTGTTTCCCTCTTTCTTGCATATCAAAGCAAATGGCAAGCATTCAAATATGCAACACTCTCTGGTTTGGCTGAGCCACTAGGAGTGTTTTTTGTAGGTATGCTATTTTTGTGAGCCTTTTCTGTAAGTTTATTCTTTTAACAATGAGTGAAGTGCATTTTTCGTCCCTAGACTTATCGTGAAGTGTGGCTTTCATCCCTGAACTTCTTTTTGGTGTAACCTTCGTCCCTCAACTCTTAATACCAGTTATAGTTAGTACCTGACAGCGGTATTCCTCGGTCAAAACCGCTTTTGACTTGATGTGTCATGGTTTTGACCACATCTTGGTGCAATCTTAGTCCCTAAACTCTTAATATCGGGTAGAATTAGTCCCTAACAAGAGTATTCTTTGGCCAAATCCGATTTTGTCTTTTGATGGCACAGTTTGATCACATCATCACTGTAAGGTGGAATAGGGCAGCATGTCATCTCTCTCTCTCTCTCTCTCTCTCTCTCTTCTCTCATTGACATGAGTCCCTATTGCCACCTTACAATGATGATGTGGCCAAAACCATGTCACATAAGGTCAAAACCGGGTTTGAATGGGGAATACCGCTTCGAGAGACTAACTACACCTGGTATTAAGAGTTGAGGAACGAAGGTTGCACCAAAAAAAAGTTCAAGGACGAAAGCCACACTTCACGATAAGTTGAGGGACGAAAAATGCACTTACCTCTTTAATAATCTGTCAACTACTGATGCAAATGTGATTACTGCAGCTGTCTTGTTTCCGAGCAACTTAAATCCTGAAATTCTTGAAGGCCTACTTGCATCAGGTTAGTCTGTTAGCAGAGCTTAAACATGATATTTCATGCTTAGTACTTTGTTGACTTCCCATTTGTCTTTACGCAGTTGGTGGTGTTATGGCTTTCCTCACTTTGCATGAATTGTTACCTCTAGCATTTGACTATGCTGGTCAAAAGCAAGCTGTCAAAGCAGTCTTTGTTGGCATGGCCGTCATGTCTGCGAGGTTTGTTGATGTTTCTGAACAAAAAGATTTGTCTCTATAGTTCTGAAGCACTTTTACTCTGTGATTTGAGAAAAAACAACTAATATCCATGTTACAGGGTGGTAATTGAGGTCTTGTAATCTAGTTGATAGTATCATAGCAGATTGACATAATATGTTGTTGGCAGTGAGTGCACCGTAGAGAAAGACTTATGTTCTATCATCTATAGGGTGAATTTATGGCATGAAGGTTGCATTAGTATAATAATATCTTCGCAGCAGTGTTTGACAATAGGCCTGCACAACCTGAGTAGATAACTTATGTTCTGTCATCTATACCGTTCCCTTCACTCAAACAAAAATATCGACCTGAGTAAATTCAGTCAGCAGCCTGCCATATGCATTAATGTGATCATCAATAGTCATTAGCCAAATGCACTCATGTTATACCCATATTCACCCAATTCTAACCTGTCATATGCATTCACATTACAAATGCATAACCAACTATTCCTTCGCACTTGACAGTACATGCTAATTTTGACACAAAATTGCTACTCATTATTACGTTGTTATACACGGCCCCATGCCTTGAAAGCCGAGGGACATTTTTATATTTTTGGAAAATAAGCAGCAAACAGTTCTTTTCTCTACATGCCTAATTTGCGATTCCACGTTGGCAGCTTGTATTTCCTGGAGATCAGCCTACCGAAGGAGATCAGCTTGTAACATATGACCACACCACTGCAACTATACCAGCTGTTCATAGTGTCCGCTGAAGCCCAAGAACTCGCCAAAGGGCATGGGGGTGGAGGGTTCGTCGCTCAGAAACAAGAATTATGGCCAGACTGTTGCATTGGCCATGTGTAGCATACACTTTTACTCCTGGTTATTGTGTCTGACCGTTGTTTACTAGGAGAAAACAGCAGTGTGGCGACCCATATGCGGTGGCTGGGCATCCCTCCTTTTGTTGTCCAGTAACAGGATGCAACTAGAACTGATTTGCGGCGTTTTCACCGGGTGCCGCTGATTTGACACTTGTTAAAAGCCTGCCCACATTCATGTCTGCAGGATGCAGTGGTCCTGTTAACCCTTGATTATGTTTCAAAGTTTATGCATCTACAATTTTTTTTCTCTTGCCATGGAGTATTTAAAAACAATCTTGCTTTGGAGTACTGTTTCCAACTGGCTCGTTGAAATGATGTTGTGTTTGCATGGGTGAGGCAACAGCCTGTTGGGACTTTGGTGCTAGAAATTATAGTCTCAAGTCTACTTCGATTATGATTTCATCCAAAGGAGGGTGCAAAGAAATTGTAACTGTTACTTGAAGAATCAATCGCCTTCAAGTTCTCTCTCTTGCCGTGATTGTTTCGATGTCATTCACAATATCCCTGATCAAATCACTAGATGCTGCGCATGAGTATCGTAGTTAGTTACAACTCATAACACGACACTGATCATAGCAGACTGTTATTACAAACTTGGACATGAGGAAAATCCTTCTAGCTGAACATGGCGACATTCCAAGGATATATGGGCTAGCCAAATTGTTCAAAGTTTCAAACAAGTTCGAAAGGATGGCTACCTGGAGGCGCTGCATCACATGCAAACTTGGCTTGCTGGATTGAATAAGTGTGTGGCACATTACTGACACAGGTCCTCATTTTGATTTCTTAGCTCAAATTTCATATCAACAAAACTCGCCGCGGTTTGTCAGCTGGAGACCTTTCTCTGGTTGCGGCTTCCAGCAAAGTTTACAAGATTGAAGGAAAGAAGAACTGTATATGTTCAGGCAATCTGGGCTACACAAAATTTGCTCTGCGGAATCTTGTATCGACATCGCAAAGACAGATGGCACTATCCCTACCGGTGCAAATGCTCAGTAAATCAGATTAAGGTTGACAGAGATCACAACAGCCACCTCGATGGTTTAATTTCTGTGCCCTACCCCAAAGTGAAACCGTCTTGCTTGTTTGTCATTGAAAGCGTATTCAAGTCTCAAAGGTCCCAGTGGGGAGTCCACACGGATGCCAACACCATACCCGTAACCGCTTCCTGGCTTCCCACGCGCTCCTGCTGGATCACCTACAAAACGAAACGACGAGAGATTGCATGAGTGAGAAGAGGTATTAGTGAAAAGTGGAGGAGCTAATACATCAAAACTGCTCTACAAAATCTAGAGGTGGAACCCTGTCAGGCCTGCTCCAGCAGCAACAAAATCTTCTAACTAGAATAAGGGCCAAAAGCAATAGTTTTCTTCGTTCTGAATCTGAATCGGAGATTTTTCTTCAAACGCAAAACGGGGCTTAGAGAGTTTGAGTACATGTACAAAACTAGCCTGCTTTAGAGACCACATATATGGACTAAATTATATATCACAGCAAAATGTGAATACAACATTTACTTACCAGGAACCGTTGGACCAGACCCAAGATCACTACCATAGTCACCAAAGACCACACCTTCCAAGGGACCAAACTACATGGAAAATGACAACTGTAAGTAATCAAAGCAGGCTCGTTTTTTTCTTTAATGCAAAGCATACGGCAAGCATGACATGCATCAGAGTAGCACAAGAACTAGTCAAATGCATTTGATGTCATTGCAGGTAGCAATCATGAATAGTCCATGATTAAAGTACTAATTTTCCAGCCATGAAATCATGTATAACAAGTAACAAATCATTGGATCGTTGACACAAGTATAGAAATAATTTGAAACAAATATAAGAAGATAGTGAAAACCATGATACTGTTGGCATAAATCAGGTGGTGGAGAACTGAAGTAACAGGCGCCTTATTGGGGCTTATGGAGTAACTTTTCCTTTAGCTAATTCTCCAAGTACCCTCCTATGTGTGGATAAGAAGGGCCATGTATTCACAGGTACCAGGTCACACGCATGAATGATGCAGTTAATATGTGTCTTAGAGATGTTAACTGAACTGCATGTGTGGAGTTTTTTTTGTCTCAAAACAAAATAATCGATTTACTGTTATATTCTTAAATACGAGCAAATAAGACTTCGTCCTAAAATTGCAAACTAATTCAAATACTACAGTTTTAGTTTCTTCTTGATATATGTGTATTGATGTTGCCGACTTGGATTTTATAAGAATAGCATATGGTTGTGTGCATTTTATCTAGAGGTGTTTCATGTGAATGTTCAGTTTAGACAAAGAGCTTAATATTGCCAAAAAGAGAGGCAAGGCTTACCAAGCGGCAAGAGACTTCACCACTACCAACTGCATATGAGCGGCCAGAACCAACAGCACCTTCTTCATATCCTCTTACACTGTTTGTCCCACCAATTGCAAATGCTTCATGAGGCGAAAAGTTTCCCTCCACATGACCTCCAGAAGCACTAGATCATATAATAAAATGATATATCAGTTAACATAGCAACAAAATGTGGGTCCACTGTGTGCAAACCTCCAGGTTAAACTGATGTTTTCGCTCTTGGTCCATCAATGGCACGGCATGCACTAAAACATACCTTAGAAGAAGTCGGGCAGGACCAATTTCATAGCTCTGTCTCAAACGGGCTGTCACTCTGTTGAAACTAAGCCACTCCGGAAGAATGGGCAGACCTTGCTCGACGTTGAAAACGAACTGGAAGCAGTAACAACAGTAGGATATAAGAAATTGTCACGGCAAGATTAGAAAATAGTAAAATGCAGAGGATAAATACTAACCATTGTGGAGCTATGATCTCCAGAGTCTGTGTAAACACTTTCAAGCTTAGCAAGTAACGTATCATCATAAGGATTTCCACTGCATTTTCATGACAGGACCATCACATTTCAAATAGTAACTTAAACTGACAACTGTATTCGCAGTGTACACTGTTATGCATATACTTGTGGCACAAACTAAAGTTGAATGAGAAATCAGGATTCGAGACCTTGCAGTTAATTGGCTGTTATAGAAATCTCTGATCATCGGGTTGCCTTTGTCATCACGAGCACCAGCATGCTGTATAGAAAGTGTCAACAGAACACAATTAGGCTATCTTTATGGAGAGGTAAGCAAAGGAAACAGTAATGCATATTTATACGGTTCAATCAACAAAGTTAGCACCAAATCACATGAGCCCACGACTATCTACTTTAGACTTCTGCTAGCAGGCCTACATGCAGGGGGAAAGGCGAATCGATTACTACAACTGTTATTCACGTGTTTACCTGAAATATCAACCCAAGAGTACCACTCCATTTAGGCCTGAAAGGTCGACTATATTCAATGCCAGCAGTTATCCGTCCAATTGTAATAGGACTATGGTCAGGATGCTCCCCACCATGGATAAGTGTTCCAGGGGTCCTAGAGTTCTGACAAGGAAAACTATCGTAAGCGAATGCACATGATTCACAGCTGATGGAATAATGGAACTGTGATGATATCATACTAAAGGTAAATACCTGAACCATGACAGTTCTGGAGGTCCTCTTATTGTCACCGTCAATCCAAGGGTCAGTGTAGTTTAAACGAAATATAGAATCTATTTGGCCCCTCTCTAGTGAGAGATTCAACTTCTTGTTCCTCCCAAAAACATTCCGCTGAGAATATGCAAAGCTGTTTAAAAACTCCAGTGTGAGGGGGAAAAATAGATGTAGAACTTCCTGTTTATCCAGGCAGGTATAAGATAAATAACAAAATTAAAAACAAAAACTAAAAATTGCCAATTCCTAAAGGCCTGCTTGGGCTTTGGAGGGTCATCTTAACTTTGGCTCTACAATGTGACGGTGGGGCTTGAGAATAGCTCATATCATGAGCACGCGCCCCTTTCTAACTGATACATTTTAAGTAAGCCCATAGTTAATTATCCAGAGGTTATATGTCAGGTTGCTTCTTGGAATTGTTATTTTAGTAAGGCTCAAAGCCCAGTTGGAGCTTAAGAAACGTTATCTCTAAATATTACCATGGCAATATTATTACATAATTAAACAAACTACATTCCATTCCAGAGGAAATAAGATATTATTTACTGAAGAATCTACTGACCTGCCAATTAATCCAGAAAGAGGCCCATTTGTTATCCTGCACATAAATAGCATGACATATGTTAAGCCTAAAATTTCAAATATAATTTGCATATAAGCTACATATGGTATTTGAAATCCAGTACATAACAAACCACCTCAGCACCTTACTGGTTAAGAAACATATTTTATGAAAGCATACAATTCACCCAATTGGGTTCACTAAATAAACAGCACTGACCCACTCGAAATGCCACCACCAGCAGAGAAGCCACCAGATTTGCGTTCGACAAGATTCATGACAAGATCCACTTTATTAGAATCTGCACAAGACCATAGATAGGAGCACAGGTACTTGAGAAAATAAAGACCTGCTTCAAGAAAATGGGAACTATAAACTGGCTTCACCTCCAACAGGCTGCGGAATTATTGTGACATCCTCCATAATCCCCATAGTGAGTATTGTTTCAACATCTCTTTTCACTTGTGCTCTATTGTATGCCTATTTTCATCATAAATAATACAGATAAGATGTCTATTACAGCATCAAGGCTACAGGACAGCAGTTTCATATTATCATCAAACCAAGCCTACATACACAAAAACTATACAAGCATGATCCGATTCTGACCACACTTGGTATTATTGTTGACATCCTTCTAACAATAGTACTTGTGGCTTTGGTCATGGTATTTGCCTAGCAATTTTCACACCACACTAACAATACTTAAACGCACATCATCGTATCGCCAAGTGTGAAATGAGAAATGTTCATAAAATCATTCCATGTAAAACTGTGCACCAATCAATAGTGTGTCCAAAGTAGATTAAAACACAAATACAGCAAGTAACTTCTAAAATGCTCTGACCTGACCCTTCTTGGTGGTAAGCTGCTGGAGTATGGTTTCTGGTTTTGTTTTTCCGATAGTTGGTTCACCACTAGTGATAGAGAGATGGAAAGAGAAAGAAGATACAAATGATCAGAATAATACATGGCCATAAAACAGTAATCAGCAAAGAGAATCACTAAGTCAAGCTATGATTCTCACGTTCTTCTATCCAGAAAGCGAATATTGATATTATTAACCTCAGCTTCAGAAACTTGTAGCCTTAGAATTCCTCCAGAAAGGATCTCAGCATACGAAACCTGAAATCAAATCAAGTGCCTTCATTGATTTACCATTATAGCATTAAAATATTCTTTTACTGGCAAAAACTGTAAATGATGTTAGGTTAGCAACTCCCACATATTCACATTATTCTCACATCATGTTTCTAGTTTGTTACAATTAAGAACATATAGAATCAAAAGCATAGCATGACAATGAAGTTCTATATACATACCAGGAATCAGGAAGTAATAAACAACACGGTAAAACAGAACTATGTTGTATGCCCTACCAATTTGGAACTGGTGACAGGTGAGATGTAAATGATGGCAAGTGCATTAAAAAAAACAGAAATTGACAACTCAAGTCTTGTGGTACTAGGCCTTTAGAAGGCCAAGAAGATATAAAGCATATTCACTTATTCCTTAAGAGAAGTGCAGCAGATGCGTATTGTTCAGCAATGTTCTCAAAAAAATTGCAACACATCACCAAATAGAAGAAAACAAAAAATTATGCGCAATGGTAGAACATGGATTATATTAACTATTTTCCCCACCTACCATGCCAGTAAGACCGCGCTCCTGATACCATCCGTTAATGGACTTAATCACTTGATCTAAATGTCTTATGTTGATTATTTTCCCTGCATAATGTAACACAAAACACAGGTCTCAAGAACAAATCTTTGAAACTAATAAAAGTAGACTAAGATTAAAAATCGTTTCTCTTTCTTTTAGAGAAATAAAATTTGAAGAGACATGCAGGAGAAATTACATGGTCTGTTAAAGAAGAAATATACGTCCCAAATTCAAGTGGAGAGGACTTGAACCAAAGTTGTAGAATTGTACACCCACTCCCCCGCCAAACTGAGGTTTACTCAGTTCCTAATTCAGTAGTTTTACATCATTTCTCTATATAGAAATGATGCCGAGAGATTATGTCACTGTAGATGGCCTATTTTACCATAGATTTCTATGCAGCGTGGAAAAACATGTCTTAAGATTAGAACTAAACCAAGAATAAGAACCATGTGAGTCCACATAAAAGGCGTGCTTCATTTGCTGCACAGTTCAATCTAGTGGTATCATAATAGGACCAAAAACTCGAAAAAGGTGACAAAATATGCTCGGTGGTGGTTATTCTCTTATGCATTCTAGATATCTCTTTGCCAGACGAATTTACATACTTAAATGGCCTAAAGCAAACATGTAGTGTTGGTTCACGTAGCATTGTGCAAAGTAAATCAACACACCCAGTTACACAAATCAATAACCACATCTAACCTAACAGACTCTTAAACATGAGAACAAGTACCATGGCGGTCGCGAAATGAGTCATCTAGAAACTTGGAAGGCAGCATGTTGGCACCCTCACAGACCAGCCCGTGGAAGTCCTGGTTCGGCTCCACCTAAACCACAGAACATCCCAAATTTCGCAAGCTTCAGCTCCAAAAACAAGCCATGGCAAAGGGATTGGGGAACAAGCAAAATCCTGACCTCAAAGACAAGGCGAATGCCGTCGCGGGTGTCGACAGCAACGGGCATGCAGGAGCGGAAGAGCCCGCTCTCCACCACGCGGTGCACATCCTCCTGCACCTCCCTCACCGTGAGCGCCGCGTTGGGTCGGCACGCGCGCAGAGCCGCGGCGGCCGCCTCCTCCAGCTCGGGCCTCTCCAGGGGCTCCCCGTCCTTTCCGCGCACCGCCACCTCGCTGATGAGAACCCGCTCCTCGCCCCCGCCCCCGCTGCCCTCCTTCCCGTGCCTCCGCGGCAAGGGCGCGGCCGGCGTCTCGGCTCGCGCGGCCGGGACGCAGGGGAACGACGCGGCGACGCGGCGTGCGGCAGCGTCGATGGCCCGGCCGATGTGCGCGAACGGGGGGAGCGCGGCGGAGAGCAGGGCGTGCGCCGGGGCCGGGGCCGGGGAGGCGCGCGGGAGCTTGACGCCGGAGGAGACGAAGCGGACGCCGTCTCGGCGGGGCCCCATGGCCGCCGCGCCGGAGGTGTGGACTGGGGCGGCGGAACTCGGCGGTGGGATAGGGTTTA
>CBMN010002300.1:0-10518 GCA_000582825.1 Hordeum pubiflorum | reverse complement strand
GGGGTGGGTGTGGAGGTGGCGCTCGAGGACGAGGCGGGCGCAGGAGGAGCACTCGGAGACGGCGCGGGAGAGCGGCGGCTGCGTGGTGGCGCACCGCGCCGGCGCGGAAGAGCGGCAGTAGGGGCACTGCGTCGGCAGCGACATGGCGGCGGCGGCGGCGCGCGTGCGGAGAGCGGGGACGCTCGGGCGTGCGTGCGTGCTCTGGGTTCGGGTTCTCGGCCTTGCGGGTGGGTCACCACCTCACGCCAAGACGCACGTCCCACTGTCACGCACTCACGCCCACTCGAGCTTGAGTGGTTGACTGGCTGTGGCTGGGTTCGTCTGTGTTTTCATCCTTCTTTCTCTATCCTGCAAACCGGATCATCACCCGTCCATAAATAACCGTCGATTTACGGAACGGTGATGGTTTTCTCCGTCTGAATAGATCTTCAAAATTGGCCGTTCTGGATTTTTTTGATCCCGAATTTGTGAGCCCATTTTCTCCATATCTACGGGATTTCACCTGATTTTGTCGGCTCCCCTTTCGATTGGTGTGAACGCATTTCCGCCGGTTTCAGTTCCCGCCTCCCGTGCCGCCGCCGCCGCCTTCAATCCCGCCCCTAACCTCGTCGTCCGGCCTCGCGGCACTGGAATTCGACCAGATGGAGTACCCGTCGCCCCCGGGTGCGCCATACCATGCGTCGTTGTCGCCGCTCCGTTTGCCCGGGCCTTCCACGGCCCTAACTCCTTCCGCCACCGCCGCCATCAAGAGAAAGCGGCAAGGGAACCACCACGTTCAAGGTCAGGCGCAGACAGCGTGACACCACCGAATTTCGGCCCCACTCCGGTTCCACGCGTCAAGACCGCGGGGCGCGAGGAAGAAGGCCCCCTCCACTGGCACCGCCGGTGCGCGGGCAAAGGCCCTAAGGAAGAAGGCGATCGCGACAAGGGTCCAGGCTCCTCCTTCGCCTTCGGCCGACCACGGCATCCACATTCACGGTGAAGCCGCCGGCCACGCCTACAACGTGTTCGATGAAACAGCCGGGAGGTATAATTTTTTTACTTTTGCTTGGTTTGCTCCGGTCATCTATGTTTCGGCCGTTCGGAACACTTGTTTGAGCTTTGGCCGTTGAATTTTGTAGTCAAAATGTGCCCTCCACATATACAGAGATGTTGGCCGATGATATGTGCACTATGATTTTATATACGGTATCGCCAGCCCTCCGGCGCAGAATAGATCCGTAAACGTGCCCCGCAAAACATTTACGGGACAGGTTTACGGGATTTGTTCCGCCGGAGGGTTCGCGGTACCGTACATAAGTTTTGCGGGTGGGCTGGTTGCATGATCTGCTAGAGATGTTTTTTTTTAACGAAAAGGCCTTCATGACTAGCTTTATTAACTCAAATCAAGCTCACATCATCTGCTAACAAGGGAATAATAAAGCTAGGAGGTGTATCCGACCACAAAGACGGTGGATTACTCCTCCCAAACCTAGCTGGCTCATGAGCAACCATGTTTGACTCCCTGTTACAATGTTCAACAAGTACCTTCCCGAAAATCGAAAGTAGACTTGGATATTCATTGAGCATTGGTCTTAGTTTATTTTTTTAGAGCATTTTGCTTCTTCATGTCTTTCATATAGACATAATAATTTATTTATTTATTGTGGGAAATAGACATAATAATTTGTACTCTCAGATTTTTATGAGTGAAGCCTGGTACTCCCTCCATTCCTAAATATAAGTCTTTTTAAAGATTACACTATTGGACTACATACGGATGTAAGTAGACATATTTTAGGATGTATGTTCACTCATTTTACTCTGTATGTAGTCTCCTATTGGAATGCCTACAAAGACTTATATTTAGGAACTGAGGAAGTAGATTTGTACTCTCATTTCTCTGAAACTATGTACTGATCCCGACCAATTTCAAGGATTGGGAGTTCAGGGTTCGATATCAGCGAATGGAGAAGAAGCAAAATTAGAGAAATGAAACATGAAACAGAACAGCGATGCCACACAGCGAAGAGAGGACCTTTGAAGACTGTTCTGGCTGATCATATATAAATATTTTTAACATGCATATCAGGCACATAGAGTAGCAAAGCTATCGATTTAACAGGTTAGATACACAAAAGAACATATGAAACAGAGTATAAAGGAGTCCAGAAACCACAAGGAAATGGCCGATCCCATCAGGTAAATACCAGCAACAACGGAGAAAGCCAAAATCAAAGTGCACTCAGTTGTATATCAAGTTACAATTCAAAAACACAACCAAAAAGATCGGCATGATTTGGGTGCATAACATTGCTGATATCAACCCATGTGTGCTCGCTCAAGAGCGGGTTCATTAATCTCCATGACCAGGCAAGCTTTACAATGGGATCCATTCCCGTATGTTCTATCAATACCACTTCTAATCTTGCCAAAAGATATTACAACATGGGTATCTGCGACTTGATCTTAACTAACCTCTACTAGTATAATCACGAACAGAAAAGCAAAACAGTTGTCAAGCTTCCAGTTCCAGGAGTGCTTTTCTACACAACAGCCTGGTCTTCAGTATATAAGTATCAGCTCTCATTTACCTGAGACGCAAAATGTTAGACGGCGAAATGAGTAAAAACTGTTTTTAACAAGCATCAAGACGTGTTAGTGCGTAGGCTATCATTGATTAATATAGGATTTTTATTTTCCCACATGAATGAAAGCAAAGTATCGGTACTGTTGAAAGTGAAAACATTGTAGGGGTAGATTATTCTGTAAGTAAATTACAAACCAGACATAATAGAAAAGGCTGCTATGTCCTAAAAATTAAGTACAGTTCCTATAGCGATGAAACGGAGGACGTTCCAAATATCACAACATGAATTCTTTTGCAAACATTTTTCCCCATAGGATCAGGGTACTGTCACAAGCTAAAATATCCATCTGTATAAGACCTAGGTAAGTGCTAAAGGTAAAAACAATATTCTGCACGGCACAATTCCTGGTCAAAATCAAAACTTACCATAGTTTTGGTGTTTCTTTGAGTAGTTATGGAAGGCTTTCACAATGGCGCCATATTTCATTGATTTCAGAGGTCCCATATGCCTGGAAAGGAAACAAAGGAGAGTTTTCAATGGTGGAAATATATAGTGATACTAATTTATTCACTCACACTCCAGTTGGAATGATCTTATAACATGACTGAAGCATGATTTTCTCTTCTCTACTTGTAACATTCAGAATCTAAAGTGGTATTTAGAATCCAAAATAATATCACTATACTTTCAGGGCAACCAACTAAGCATGTCCATTATATCAACTAGCCAAATGCCCGTGCGTTGCCATGGAATAAAACAACTGCACATAAATACTAACATGGGGCGCGACTGATGATTTGGACGCATGAGGGTCAAAGACGGGTGATAAATTGAACGTTAGCATTCTCATATATCTAACGGAAAATTACACTGGAGGCACTCTAATTAGCCAGCAATAACATGTATAAATTTATAAAAGCATACAACAAATTTTGAAACTCTAGTATAATATGGTAACAATTGTTTAGTACTTTACGGGGATGGTATGCTAAGTTCAACTTTGCATTAATTACGCAAAAGAGATTTACTTTGTTAATGAAGGAAAAGTTAGGCAATAAATGGGCTGAAGCTGAATGCATTTATTAGAGGAAAATATGAGAAATAAATTTCTTCCAAAGCGGCAAAATTTGAGTGGAATAAACCTCCAATCAACAGTAGTTTTCTACCATATGTCAATATAAATAGGTATGGACAAGAGTTATTTGTGTATCAAAGAATGATAGCATGTGATCTAAGTTTAGTATGACAGGTGCAATGTGACACTTAGAACTAGGAATACTACCAGATGAGGAAACTTACATAATCTCAGTATACCGCAATCTCCATGTAGGAAAGCCTAAATGGCATCTGGCAGGACCATACACAAGTAGAAGATCAGGTTCTGGTCCAGCACAACCTAACGTACAAGGCAGGCACTTAAGTACTCATCTGGAGTTGCAATGATATAAATTATAAAACAACTAGCACATGATCCATTAGCATATAATGTATATCATGCATGAAAAAGGGGCTTGTTTAAGCATACCTATGGATTTCAGTGCACTGGCCAAGTCAGTTTCTGTAAATACTGGCTCATTTTTTACATTCTCTTCACTTTTCACATTCTCTTGAGTATAGCTGTCACCGTTTAAATAAGTGGAGCAAAGTAAGTTGGCTGCTTTAGCAATGCCCTCTTTGCCATCAGAACCAGAAATACACTCTATTGTCATCTGTTTCTGACAATAGTCTAAGGCTTTGATATTTGCACTGGCATCCTACATATGGCCATAACCAATGGTTCATACAAACTATCAAAAACATAACCACTAGGGAATGCAAACACTGAGGATTTAGATAGAAAACAAAGCAAGCTCGAGTCTGTAACTTACCAAATAATCTCCGGACTTGTTATCTCTTGATCCATTCATACCAGGTTCAAACAATTTCTTTAGCACTCCTGTGTTGCAGTATAGAATAATAAGGTACAGATCTTGTGCACTATTACATGTTCATGCATAAATATAATAAATATTAGAAGCTGAAATTTACGAGGCAGCATGGCTATAAGGCTATTAGTCTGTATTGTTCGCTTCTGCCCCTGCCCTCCAAATATGAATACACCCCTGTATTGCTACTTAATGGCTCTTGACTTCTATAAACATGTTCATTTTCGCAAGATAAATTACAGACTGAAGGTAATAGTACATGCAAAGTAGAATAGTGAACTCAGTGTCTTACCGTCAATGTCGTATAGACATACATACTTCACACCAAGAGTTTTCAGCCAACATAACAGCTGATTGATCTTCACAGTATTCTTAGCATCTCTGCTATCTACCACGATAGCGAGGTATTTGAGTCTCGCCAGTTGGAGATTCCGATACTTCCACAACAACCCAGATGAAATAAGACAACACTCTAGATTGAAAATCAGATGAGAACATAAGCTTAAAAAGCTGATTGCTAAGTGGATGATGCACCAGAGCAAACCCAAAGTGAGCTTTATAATCATTGATGGTAGAGACATCTGCACAGAGAAACAAACCTTTTTAGCTAATTTTTCTACCCCCAGAATGCATTAATACGAAGATATGCACATTTACAGAAAGACAAGTAGTCATTTATGTCAAGTGGTTTTGGAACTAAACCCTTAATACACTCCAACAACGAGATGGTCATCTCAATGGCATCACACATAGTGCTTTGCATTCTAAATTTACTATTTATTTTCTAACTCTCATTCGCCAAACAAACACTAGCATGATGCCTGCGATATTTCAGCAAATAACTTAGGGCATGGATCAATCTAAAGCGGGGTTGTTGCAACAAGCAAGAAGTATTATAATGAAGATTGAAGCTTTGACATGATTAGAATTTTTTTGTAGGACCAAGTGAATGCTGAACTTCAGCTAAGATCATAGAAAGTATAGGGAGCAAATCAACAGTTAAGATTTCAGCTAAGATCATCAGAAATATGTCAAAGAGACGACTCACTTCAGGTAATATCATAGAAAATATAGGACTAAATCAGCAGTTAAGCTTTCAGCTCATATCGTCAAAAATAAGGAAAAGAGATAACTCAGAGAAATCTTCATAGTCAAGCGATTCAGTTGCACTACAGAAAACAAGGAAAACTACTGCACAAAAGCTAAGGTACTGTTTATGCGTAATCATCCTGTCCCTCACAAGAACAATATCTACAAGGAATAAACAACTCACTGGTGCGTTTTTTGCAGTTATAGTAACTATTCACAGCAAGAATTCAGTCGCCAGATTTTAGTCTCTCCTCAAACCAATCACTGAGTAAAGAGAGAAATGAAGCTAACAAGAGTTGCAAGAGGAAGAATGAAATTCACCAGTTTAAATACATGTGGAGGAGGCTTATTCATGAATAGGGGGGTCTCATTGGCCACAAATGCCTCCCTGCATCAAGAACCACGAGATTAATATTTTTCAAGAAAGGAGGAAGAGGACATCGTAGAAGCAACGGCCTATGCACAGTACAAATTTTGGATGTTCAAAGAAGGAAGAAGAGGACACCGTGCATACAACGCAAAGAACAGTTTCTGGAAATCGAAAGAAGGAAGAAAGGACATCGTGCGCGTACAGCGACCTTTGCATACAGCAATTTTTTGAAGTTGAACTGAACTTATTATTTCTGAACGAGGGAGTAGGCAATATGCGTACGAAGCTAAAATGGCACAGGGGAAATGGAAACAGAAGCAGAGGACAAGCAAAGAAATCTGACATGGCCTTAGCACCCATGATAGCCGCAGGTGGGCTGAGAGGGATGGGGAGAAAGCAGCCGGGTGATCAAGAACCAGGAGCACGCTATCAAATTTGAGGAACCGAATTTGTAGCCCGGCCGAGGAAGAACTACAATCACAAAAAAAGCTACAAGATGTGCCGTAATACAGCGGGTTATCACATAGGTAGTGCTGATTCTGATATTGACCTCTGCTGTCTGTTTGCTTTCTGAAAGTTTATTCGAAGTTCTCCACGCACACGCAAAAAGAAAGCTTATTCGAAGGTTCAGCCACTGATTGATGTCGACTGCATAATTGAAGGTAGTACGTGTAGGTGCTTGGGCATTTGCACACGTGTGCAGTACATCAAGCGGACGGCTGCCGACGTGATGGAATAATTCAAAGGCGGGTAGCACAGTACTCTGATTCGTGCGAACGGACGGTGCGGACAGCGAGGCGAGGCGAGGATAAACTAGTCGGCGTTTCTCGCCACGCATTTGGGCGAACACTTAGCACGCGACCGACGAGAAGCACGCCCACGCGCCCACGCAGAGTGGCAGATGGAAGGGAGATAAAAAAAAAAGTTAGACTTGCCTTAGCCAGCCGCCGGTCGAAGCGAGCGACGCCGTCGCTGCCGCGCTTCCCCCCAGGCCCGGCGGCGTCACGGCCGCATCGGCACCGCGGCGACGGGCGCGGAGGCGGCTGCTGCGGCCGGGCGAGAGCAACGAATTCACGATCTGGACTCCCGTTGCCGAAAGGTAGAAGACTAGCGACAGGATTTTGACCAGGATCAAAGCAATGGGCCCTGATCTGATTTAGGCTGGGCCCTGATCTGATGGCTCCGAGGTGCGACGCGGGTTAACTAACTTGATGGACAGATGGGCCTCGTCGACCTCTTTCGGCCCATGAACTTTTCTATCATAACCAACTCATGGTCATTGAGTGTCTAAAAAAAAAAAAGAGTGTCTCAAAAAAAAAGGGACTCCTGGTCATTGTCATGGGCTTCCCTAAAAAACTCATGGTCATGGGCTCATGGGCACAAATGGCGGGGAAGATGGACTTTTTATGTATCCGTCAAAAAAAAAAAGATGGACTTTTATCCTAGCTGTTGCTGCTACTTTGCCTCCAAAAAAACAAAAACAAAAACTGTTGTTGCTACTTGCTCGTTGCTGCCTCAAAAAAAAAAAAAACTTTGTGGCGTTGAAGAATGGTATGAAGCTAGCGGACCAGTAGAGATGCTCCAATGTAATCTTTGAAATCTGATTGTCTTGACATTGTTCAGGCATGCAAAGGCCAAGGGGGGAGTAGATATCCTAACCCTTTATTCTGCTACTCTGAATGAGTGTTTTCGTTTAGCTCAAAGTATTGGCTCAGTCTTTTACTCGCACTATCCAAGGGAGGGGAATAAGGTGGCACACAAGCTTGCTAGGAATTCATATGATTCTAATTCTACAATTTCTTGGGAGGGTGATCCTCCGCGGATTATCCTAGCTGAACTTGTTAGTGATGTAACAATTATTTTATATGAATAAAGTGTGCCACAATTTAAAACAAAAAATAGGAAAACTTGCTCGTTGATGCTTTTGCTTGATCGCTGCTACTCCAGTTGCTCCTCTGATTGCTAGATCAATGGCAGGGCCAGGCCGGCAAAATCCGGGGCCCTGTGCAAAACCAAAAAATGGGGTCCTATCTCATTAAGAAAAATAAGCTAACCAACAATTATACGAACCAGACAAATGTTTCTCATGATGACTCAAATCTATATTATGAAAACACAACATAAAAAAGATGAATAAAATAAAATTGAAGTTATAAAATAGCATATATCAACTGAAGATCATGCGTCAATGTTTGGATATTAGACAAACCGTCTAACTCACCTAATTTTGAGTCATGTCTGGTTGAACTGCTACACTGTGAACCGAGGAGGTAAAAACCGATCTCTAACTAAGTAGCGATCCCTGCCAAAAGTTAACTAGGAAAATCGGAACTAGGAATAGGAACCGAAGTTAATCAGAAAGAAGGACTTGCTAAGCACCCGGAGGCTAGAGTCAGTCACGGATCGATCCGACGAGGCGACGACTCGGAAATTTGGAAGAGGAAGCTACGAAAGCAACAATGACATCAGCCTGAATCCGATCGATCTGATGAGGCGAAGTCGACGAGACGATCATGTTTCCTATAGCGAAGTCGACGCGACTGTTGTTGCGGTCTCCAAATCGAGAGACGAGACTATCCCGATGGACTTCTATACCAATCCCTTTTTTTAGACCGACGATAGCGTTTCCATATTATCGATCAAGTGTTTTTTTTGTGAAATATTGACCGAGCACCAGCGCTCCTGCGCTCGATGGCCTCAACTCAGGCCCAGCTCCAGCATGTAGTATATATTTTTTAGAAATACTACAAGGCCTATATACAATATTTGAGGCCCCCCAAAATTATGGGCCCTATACGGGCCACGCATTTTGTACCATCGCTGGCCCGGCCCTGATCAATGGATGAATTGCTTGCTCGTTGCTGCCCGACCTGATATCATGTGTTGTTTTCTCACTTTTTCTTATTAGGCCGGGAAGTATGAACTGTCAAATGATTCAACTGTTGAGTTGTCTTGAATTATGGTGATAAGAAAATATAAAGCTGTTTTAATATGGGGTGTGAGACTTGGAGAATCGCCACTTCGATTGGAGCTGCTCTAAAAAGATGCAGAGCTTGACCCATCGATTTTTTGCTGGAGTAAAAACGAAAGATCTGGTCTGAATGGGCCTCTGAGTGGTGCCATATTGAGGCGTTGTTATCAAGCTTTTTTCTTCAACCCTGCAGCGCTCCATTTCATAAGCCCTGTGTAGTGGCCGTGACCACGTTTTCACTTCATGTTTGCCTCGGTACTGTTGATTTCACAGCATAATGGACATGCTATCCAGCCCAATAATTGTTAAATGGGCTCTATGAGATGTGCCTATCTTGGACTAAACTGTCAATTGAACTTATCAAGACATGCAGTATTGCACTATATATCATCAGTGGCCCTGTCCAAAAGGGTTGCACTTGCACAATTCATTCACAATGCAAACAAAGAAACTTTTGACAGGCAGAAATATCTCGGTTTGGGATAGTTCGCAGATGGTGCAGGTACATAGTACCGATCTGAACATGATGAATAAAGGACTGCAAAGACATATTGGCAGGATGATTGTTGTAACTTCTAACTAGGGGGTAATACTAGCATCTTTTAAGGCAAGATATTATTGGACACTTATGAAATGCCACGTTGCTTTCGCTATTACCATTGAATTAATGGCATGCTTCTGTCCATAAGAATTCAGAGAGAGACATGTTTTGTTGATGAAATGGAGACATAAATTTGGATTTAGCGCTCGATAATTTGGAAGGTGTGCTAGCGAGAATGACGTC
Source organism: Hordeum pubiflorum (assembly GCA_000582825.1). Taxonomy (NCBI): domain Eukaryota; kingdom Viridiplantae; phylum Streptophyta; class Magnoliopsida; order Poales; family Poaceae; genus Hordeum; species Hordeum pubiflorum. The sequence goes on along the minus strand of CBMN010002300.1, from coordinate 809 downwards.
TCGGGTCGGGTGCTCCAAACGCTGAAAGGAAACTGAAAGGGCGCAGACGGCAGAGGATGTTAACATTGTCAAACAGTAGGTATTGTTGCACACAGACACAGCCCTTTATGCAGCCTTAGAAGGCAAGACAACTAGTGACATTGAAACGACATCACAATCGTAGTCCTTGTGCAGTTTCAAGAGCATCTTGGGTTAAACATAAGCTGAAACAATGGTGCTTACAGCCTAGCGAGAGCAAGATTCAGTGAAGTTGAGTTTCAGTAAGGAATAAACTCAACTGTCATATGAACTATGAGATGTGCCTATCTTGGACTAAACTGTCATATGCACTTATAAGACATGCAGTATTGCAATATACTATATCATCTGTGGCCCTGTCCAAAAGCATATACACAGTGCAGCAAGGGAACAAGATACTTTTTGGCAAGCACAGATGTGTTGGTTGCACTTGCACAATTCGCAATGCAAACAAAGAAACTTTTGACAGGCGGAAAATATGTCTGTTTGGGAGAGTTGGCAGGGTGCATAGCACCGATCTGAACATGATGAATAAGGTCTGCAAGACATATTGACAGGGTAATTTTGTAAGAGAACTAACTGGGAGGTAATACTAGTATACTACCATCTTTTAAGGCAAGATATTATTCGACCCACTTGAAATGTCACACCTGCTTTCGCCACAGCCATTGAATTGATGGCATGTTCTGTCCATAGTAATTCAGAGAGAGACTTGTTTTGTCGATGAAATGTAAACATAAATTTGGACTTAGCGCTTTGTAATTTGGAACCTTTTTTTTTTTTTTTTTTTT
>CBMN010002298.1:0-14357 GCA_000582825.1 Hordeum pubiflorum | reverse complement strand
TTTTTTTTTTTTTTTTTTTTGAGCGGAGGCAGACACAGCAGCTGACATGGCGAGCGCCATGTGCGCTACCTCGACTATGTTGGGGCTTTGAGCGGCAGATAGGTCTCCGTTAAACACGAAAGACGGGCTTAATTTATACGGCCACACCCACTCACTACGCCTCGTCTCCGGCCCATTTACCCCGGTTCACTTACAGGACTCCAACACCGGGTCCAGGCAACGCCGCCGCTGCTTTCCTTAGACCCGTTCCACCATCTCGGCCGTACACCGCACGACCAACCCCCGCCCCCGTCGCTGGGCTCCGGCGAGGCCCGCCGGCGGTCACCCGCGAGCTCCGCAGCTCGACTTCGCCTCTCCGCCACCCCTAAGCCTCTCCTCTTCCTCTCACGAGCTATCTCGCGCGCGCTCTGTCCTACCCAAGCTCCAACCCGACCACGCCGTGCCCTAGAGCTGCCGCCGTGCGCCGGAGCTTAGCGTGACCGCCGACGCCGACGCATCCGCCCCTCACGCGCGCCGCCGCGACTGCCGCTCCCGTTCTGCCCCACGGCGTCCCTGCTATCTCCACCCCGTCCGCAGTCTCGCACATTGGGGTTTGAGGTATGAGCTTTTTTACACATCCAGTGATTAGATTACTCAAACTCAAACTCAAACTTATTAATAACCTTCAAAAATTACCATGTAGATCCGGCCCCTGATGCTGTTCACGTGAAGGCCGGTGCAACTGCTTGAGTAGAAATGGATACGAGACCAGGCTCTCAAGAGGAATTGCTTCGAATGAGGAAAAATGGTGAAGAAGGAAAGAAGGGGGAAGAGCATGGAAATTCCTTGAGCCGCAAGGAGGCGACCGAGGAGCTTATCGGTTGCATGGTCCATAGTGAGGAAGAGGCATACAAGCTGTACTGCGACTATGGACATCGGATCGGTTTTAGTGTCCGGAAGGGCAAGCAGTCCTACTTCATTGGCACCAGGGACATCCGGACAAAAGATTACTACTGCTCGAAGGAAGGGCTTAAATACGACGAGCCTGTTACGGAAGCAAATTTCAATCGGCCGGACACAAGAACCAATTGCAAGGCTATGGTTCGCTTTAGAGTCGATGAGAAAGGGCGTTGGACCGTCATACGCTTTGTTCCCGTGCACAATCACCAGTTGGCTAAACCTGGGGAGAGGCATCTATTGAGATCCGCCAAGTCATTTGCTGTTGGAAAATCAGGTGTTATAGATCCAGCAGAATCTGCTGACTCGCATGCAATTAATGGTTCCTCTGACAGGACCGTGGGTGATATTAGTGAGCCTCCAGGCTACACGACACGGGATTGCTACAATCATGACAACGTGCAGAATATAACGCTAATTGGGGCAGGAGATAGCCAAAGTCTTGTAAGCTACTTCAAGCGTAGAACCAACGAGGAAGGAATGTTTTATTGGGATGTCCAAGTTGATCAAGAAGGTCGCATGACTAACTTCTTCTTCAGGGATGGTAAAAGTAGAAGTGATTATGACTGCTTTGGGGATGCTGTTATATTCGACACAACCTACCGCACAAATAGATATAGCCTCATATGTGCCCCTTTTGTTGGAGTTAACCACCATTGGCACAATATTGTTTTTGGATTTGCATTCTTGTTAGATGACTCCACTGCTTCCTATGTTTGGCTATTTAAATCATTTTTGGAGTCAATGGGTGGCCGGTCGCCAAAGTCAATTTTCACTGACCAGGATGAGGCTATTATGCAGGCTGCCGAGCAGGTGTTTCCTAACACGCAGCATTGCTTCTCCTATTGGCATATTCTGAAGAATGCACAGTCTCATTTAGGCACTGTAAATACTTCTCAAGCATTTCAAAATATGTTTATGAAGTGCATGCAAGGATGTGACACAGAAATGGAACTTCAGGAATCTTGGGATGCTATGCTTGATGAATACAAACTACAGGATAATGATTGGCTTAATGGCCTTTATAAGTTTCATAACAGATGGTGCTCGGTATTTAACCAAGATACTTTTGATGGTGGGATCAATTCATCCCAGTGGGGAGAGGTCTCAAACAATATCCTCACTGGAATTGCTGATGAATCTACTTCTCTAACAAGATTGGCTCTCTTGCTGGAAAAGGTTGTGAAAACACTACGTAGAAATGAGTCAGAAGAGGATTTTCGCTGCAGCCAAACTGCTCCAGTTCGTGCAATCAAGCACAGTACAGTTCTGAAGCAGGCTGCGGAATCTTATACACATAGGATGTACAAATTATTTGAGGCTGAATTTCTGGATGGATGTGGAGCAACTTCATGTCATGAAAATTCCTGTGGTGGAAGCTTATTGAGGTTTGAAATAACAATGCAGGGCAGGGGTTCGAAAATGTGGACTGTTCTTCTTGATACATCCACAATGGAAGTCTCTTGTGGTTGCAGAAAGTTTGAAAGGATGGGCCTTCTTTGTTCTCATGCTCTGAAAGCCTTCAGCCTGCAGAATGTGGATATGGTTCCTGAAAAGTACATCTTGAAACGCTGGACGAAAGATGCCAGGAGAAGCATGTATAATCTCAGTCAAGAAGATTCAACACAACAGGAATGTACTGAGGCTGAACTTGCATATCGCAGTCGCGCAATGCAGTATGCGTATAACCTTGTATTCAAGAGCCAGGAACTGGAAGAAGCAAGAAAGATATTCTGGGACTCCCTTGAAACAGGAGAGAAGGCACTAGAAGTGTTCTTCGAAATGAGAAGTCTGCACGCTCAATCTGCAAAAGATGCCAGTAAAGGCGAGAAGAAGAAGAAGAAAATATCTAAAGGACCAAGCGCCAGTAAGTAGCAACTCTTAAGTCTCCTCGTGCTTTTAAAACATCCTTTTGCATTAAAAAAATATGCCACTGTGCAGAAAAAGCAAAGCAAACCCTGGCATCTTCCTCGGCTGCCCCGGTACTAATTGCCCAAACTACTGAGCAGCAGTTTCAACCTGCACAAGATGCACATGGTAATGCAACCATTGGAAGATCATATTACTATCAGGTACGCATAAATATGTAGGAAATATTATCTTTCCTTCTGGCATTTAACTGATCTTATACCAGCATGGTTCATGTTTTGCAGGTTTTTCCATCTCCTATGCAACCAAGCCAGATCTTCATGCATCCGAATACAATGCCTGTTTGTGCACCACAGGTATTCTGGTTGGCAGATTGGCCTGAACAAAATTTGTTTCGTCTGTTATTCAACTGTGCATTAGCATATTACCAAACAGCACTTTGGAACTCATAAATGGAAGTTTTGTAACAAAAAAAATTGAACAATGCTTCTATACGGAAGTACATGTTCCCGAGGGAAATATACATAAGTACATGACAGACGTGGTTTTTGGCTCACGGGAGTCGGAGAAGCCGTAGTCAGGTCCGGACATAATCCCTCAGGATTGTCGTAGTAAATGCCACAAAATTCACTCCAGCTGACATACCAGATGCATACACCCACTTAATAATACATCATAGATGGAAGGATACTCAATTAATGCATCACTGTTTAGTACATATTAAAACAGGAAAATTAAATTGCCGAACTGTTACCTACGTCATCTATCATACAATAATCACAGAAATGCCTAAGTCGCCCATCCCTGTAACCCAGAAGTGATATCCTCCGTATAGGGCTGGTCTCACCCGAGCTCCATCACTGTTCATCTTCCCGGTTGCGTTACTGCCTCCATTAGAAACAAACCCCATCCTGCTCCCCACCCACATATTCTGATGGATCCAGGTTCTTCAAAGCAGATTAGGTAATATCTTGGTGCAGACCACCCGGCCATGTTGAGCAGAGGGACCTTGGTTGGACCTGGTGATGACGATGCGGACATGGTGATGGACCTTAGTTGGAGCCAAAGAAGGCGTGGGTTTTTTGATCGAGGTGGCGTCTGACTCTGGAGAAGGCGGGGGGGGTGGCGATGAAAAAGAACGGTACATATGAGTGTGTGGTGGTTGGAACAAAACGGGTGATCTGTGGCTGGTGGGACAAGTCCGTGTACCATGGTACAAAACATACATCGAATATACTGGTAGCTTGTAATGAACCGATGCAAGGAAGTATACGGGTGGAATACAGAAAGCAGTTTATGATCCCAGGATAGTACAAGGTGAGGATATAGATGTGTGGACCACCAGTAGCTCCAATGCAATTACTAATGCATGACTTTGTAGTCTAAATTGAGCAAACCTTCATGACATCGACAAGTATGCTGTAGTGTTTCTACTTTTTGGTATTAGAGCCCGTAACGCTTGTACTATCTCTTAAGTTGGTAGATGGGTTTATGATTCCACTGCCATTACAGACAGAGTTAATAAAAAATGCTGAAAGGCTCTTGGCTTCTTGTGCACTTATGACCAGCAGGATTTGTCAGCATATGCCGCGGTGCGTCCAAATTCAAATTTCAGTGGCACGAAGAACATCTGAAGGACACAAGGTATACATTTTTTCAGCTCAGTAATGTTTGTTTTCCATGCAACCATATGAAACTAGCTTGATTGGCATATTGGTACCATATGGAACTAGCTTGATGGTAGGACCAGGCTTGTATCTCCCTTGCATTTCTTGAATACCTTGCGCATCACAAGCTAGATGTGAATCCCGAGTCCGCAAGGGTTCAAATCTACCACGCGCAAGACGCGTAACCCATGTTGGATCTGAAGATTCTATGCTGACTTCATGTTGCTCTTAACATCCAGGGTCTGCTAGATGTGTTTCTTTACAAATTTTCCTTGGAAGATGGCTGTTACCAAGTACCAACCACCGGGCGTGGATCTTTTGTCAACCGTTACAGAGGGATCATGGTTCCAGCTATGCTGCTCTTGACTCTTGAGAGGAGTAGCTACCCTGTCCTGTGCCATTTCTTTTTTGCCGAGGGTGGAGTCTAGGACTAATTGGGCATCCCATTGCAGTGTGACCTTTTGGGCGTAGGCAATTATATATATATATAGCATGTAAGTTGTAACTACAACAGTAGACATTAATTAGCTATTGACAGTACCCCTGGAGGGGGTCCAGAAACCCTTGTCCGAGAAACGCCATGTGGTGTAATTTTCAACAAGAGCAAAATTGTGCTTCATTTCTTGCTTGAGTTGGAGCAGGAGAAATTGACCTTGAATTTTCCGTGTTGTCACCAAATTGTATCTAAACCATGATTCTCAGGCTGATTATATATATTTGATGGATGGCGCTTGCATATTGTGAATCGTGATTTTAACTGGCCTTGTATGTTGCACCTTCTACTTTCCCTCGTATATGCAGAGCAACAGCCACTCAAGGCGGCCTCCAGCAGTCCAGCGTGCGCGCTGCCCTTGGCTCCTCCCTTGTTTGCCTGGATGTCACCACTCGTCAGTCAGTCAGACAGACTGTTCAGTAACCAGCGACTCACGAGCGATAACGTTGGGCATTGCTCGAACAAACACGTCGATCGCAAGAGCGTCGTGGTGCCATGATCAACCCATGCGACTACAGCAAACAAACAGACATACAAGAACTTTGGAGAGGACAAACACACCACCAATGGCAGCCCAGCTGCATTGGGCATGAAGCAACCATAGCGGTTAAAAAACCGTTCATGTTCGACAGGTTCCAACACAAATGGGGTGGTTCTGAACTTCTGATACTACAACAACAACAGTCATGGGCCAAGGAATGAATGCCAGGTTAAGGTACAACAGCATGCTAACGACTACCAAATTCTGGCACTGAACAAAAGAATCAACCAATGACGGATGTCTCTTCAGTGGGCGAGCTTCTTGGCCCGCCCGCTGGACGGCTGCCCGGGGTCTTTCGCTCCAGGAGCATCAGGCTTTCGAGCCCACACGGGAGCCCGGTCAGGCTCGTAGCGGTAATCATAGAAGATCTCCTCGCCTGAACCGATCCGTTCTTTGGCAAAGATGCCTACCCTATGGTCGCCTGCCACCATGATGACCTTGGCATAGCAATTCGGGTCAGGAGAGTGGTTGGCAAACTTCAGCTTGTCGCCCATTCTGAAGGCGTCAAGGACAAACTGCATTCAAAGAATATAGTAAGGCAACAGCGGCTGGATCAGATGTAAAATGCAGGGCTTTGAATAAAGAGTTGAGAAGGAGAATAGCTTGAAAGGAATGAGCTATATCTAGTGATCAGTCCAGCATATAACCCTGAACGTTGAAAAAACTGTAAATGGCAACCTTTGTACACCCACCTCATTATTCAGGTTGAACAGGAATGACGAGTTCTCACGGTCATATATCTTTCCACGCTTATCTGCTTCCTTGTGAGAGATAAGCTCCCCAGTGTACTCGCCAAGATATTCATGCTTGCTAACAGTATTCTGAAGATTGTGGAAAAGATAAATAAGACGAGTTAAAGGGGAAGAGCGATGGAGAAGATGGAAGGAGCAATCTTACCTTGAGAAATGCTCCCCAGCCAGAAACGTCAGATCTCCCAAGTAAGACCTGAAAACAAAGTAATGACTATTTATTACCATGAACAGCATATTTTGTTCAAAACAGAACCCAGGCATTATATAATGGACAGCAAGTCTTATCGAGAAGCATGTGTTTTACTTTTACCAGCTATTCGATGTGTTGCGTCACAACATCAAGTCCAACGAGAACATTAAAATGGCTGTCGTGTACAAGAATTCGGCTTTGCAATTCAAGTCACTTATCAGAACTAATGGCAACATCATTGCCTCCATATCTATTAATGCCCTTTTTAGTAAGGAGTGGCAATGGTAAAAACAATCTCTTAAGAGAATGCCCTGCTTAAATTGATGGTAAAAATAATCTCTTAAGAGAACGCCCAATTTAAATCAAAAGCATATCCTAATTGGTTCATAACTAGCTCAGAACTAACCATAAACAAGAGCCATTGCTCAGAAGTTTTAAATTATTGCTATATCAATACCAGCCTCGACAGTAATGAGAACTAGCTCAAAGAGATGTAGACACTTAAATCATGTTTAAATCGCATCTAGAAATTCAGGTATCTAAGCCTACAGTTCTGCACACAAAAGAAACTGTGGTTCTTATCTTTATTCTGTTAGATGACAGTAACAACCAAAGAAAACATCAAATCAAGTATCGACTCAAAGAAATATAACCAAGATGTCCGTAACATGTGATAAGCTGAAATGTAGAAATTTTACCCTTTGTTGTTGTTTCAGAAGTAGCTTCATGTTTCGGCATTCATAATTATCGCCTCTTTGGTTGGGAACTCCCAATGAACCATCACCACACCTGTAGGTTAGAAATGGAACAGTTCAATGCAATGATGATTTATTCTGAAATAATTACAGATGAGACAACATTTCAAGCTAGAACAGTTTGCAAAGCATGATTCAACATTAATAAAATTGTCCATGAACAGCTTGCAACTCGGGTTCAAGTAAAACACCCATTGTGAATTTTGAACTACTCTGTTACAGGTGAGATTGTAGAAGTGCAAAGAACAAAATGCACAGGTCCTGGTGATGCAATTAACTACAAAGCCGTTCAAAGATTGATCTGATTTTGCAAATACATACCCTACCCAGCAGTTTCTGCACACGTCAGGATCACATTCCCTGTCAGCAGCAAAGCATGGACACTGGCGACTGCGACACTGGCTCTTTGCACAATGACAACCTCGAAAACGATTCTTGCACATTTTCGGACACCTGAAATGAAAAAGGGAATAAACTTCCAGTTTCTCACCCCAATTGTTACATTATGACAGCAGGATGAGGTCACAATTTTGTTTTTGATGTGTTTCTATAGTTTTGATTCCATTCACAACTGAGATTTCTCAAACTAAGCAATAACAACAAAGTATCCAGGACAACATAAATTAGTCTGATTTCATTCTCTAATGAGAGATAATCCATGTACTATGCATCTTTAAAAATCTCTTTTGAATCCAATACTAGCTTGGATGTTGTCTAAAAAGAGTCTAGGCATGCTAACGAGTAACGACAATGCAATTCAGCACTAAGGTATTCAATCATTCTACAAACAATTTAATAGAATATGAAAACAAACTATATCTCTAGATATATAATAGTGTTTCATGAGCAATTGTAGTAGTATCCAGAAGGACAAGCATTCTTAGTTCACATGTAACAGGATTAATCCAAGCAAAATATATATACCAGCAGATGAAAAGGTAAGCTAATCCGTGGGAGAGAACGGCAATAGTCAATAACTAGAAGAACTCCATAGAAAACAGACACAAAAATACATATACTTCAGTTGCATAGAACTTATGCTATAATAGTGCAAGTTGTTGTAAAGGAAGATAATCAACTCACCCACAGTATTTCTCACAGCATGTCCCATTTACAAGACATGGACACTGTTTCCCACATGATGATTGACAACCACATGGATTATATTGCCGACAAGGCTGATCCTTCCTTTCTGTAATCCTTTTCCTTATAAAATGGTAGCCTGCAGATTTCCAGGTGTACTTCAAACGACGAACTCTACCTCGCCTTCTAATAAACCGTGATCTCACGCGCAACTCATGTCCCTGAGATGTTAACATTGGCAGCACTAAAATAAGAAACCAACTGAGTGAAAAATGAAAAATAACATAGAGCGGTAGAATGAACCATGCCTTTATATATCCTTTGACGAGAGAATCACCCCTGCTAAGAGTTCCTGATGCGCTGCTGTTTTCGATATAACTCATATACTGAAAAACATCGCTGCATGTTTTCATTCCACAGAGAAGGTTCCGAGCAATTAAACAACTGCATGAAAGAAAATCCATGAATTCAGTGTGACTATTAATTCTGGGAAACAGGGTAAACTTATGGCTATAATAATGATAAAGGAGAGCAGCGATTTGGCTCCCAGATCATGTGCTCCCACTGTGAGCAGCAACAATTCAAAAAAGACACATGGAAGTGTCATACCCTCACAATTTTCATGGAAAATCGAGTATTTTTTGCATCTTGGAGAAAAAACAGTGCCTAAAAATACAAGTGGTGGTGGGATCCTTGTAGTTCACATTTTAAACTTTAACCATTAATATAGGTAGTATATGCCTTGACACTACGAAGATAATGTCATTAGTGGAAAATCTGTTTGTAATATATAGTTTTGAGGCCTTGAGGGGATGGCCGCAACTTTTAGTCATAGAAAGCTCATAAACATTTCCTCCCCCGGCATTTTTTTAATCCCTCGTACTCCACGCTTGTAAGACGGTGAGAAAACAGCATGCAAAAGGAAATGATGGGAATACTGTATGTAAAGGAATGAATTGTCTACTCAGTGAGGAACCATAGTCAAAGTCTTCCGAGTGGCAGAGTTTAAAACAATTCACATATAACCTTTACTCAGTTCAGAAAAATGTTTACAGGTTATGTAAAGCCACACACAAAAGATCACCTGACTGGTTGTATAACACTCCCTCTGTAACTTAATATAAGACTCCCGCAAAAAAAAAAAAAAAAAATTATAAGACGTTTTTGACCAGTGTCAATAAACGTCTTATATTAAGTTACGGAGGGAGTAGTAAGCAACACATAAACAAGTGCAAGGTAATGAAACCACTGATATAAAATGGTCATCAGGACAAGGGTCCAACCTGTTCCTTCCAAAAATCTCCAAACCTTTCACTAGAAGCCCTTGCTCAATCACCTTCCAAGATCTACATTTATTTTCTTGCCTGCATATATTCTCCTCAACATCTTCTATCATCGAACTATCATGGCCATCTGTTGCTGAATGTTCGTTCTTGGTTTCCTCTGTTGAATCATTACGATCTTCCCCTGAAGCTAAATTATTCTCCATTTGAGGCGCTTCCTTCTTCCGAGAACTTCTTGTGCTTGGAGAATTCTGTTGTGGGGATGCAACTGAATCCTTGTGTCCATTTCGTGTATCGGATCGAAGCTTCATGTCCCTTGGCCAGAGACATCCACCAGAATTAGAATCTGATGGTGCCACTTCTCTTTGTCCTTTTTTCACACTCATAAGAATCCGCTCGGCGATTCTTCTATTAGTAGTTTTCCTGATTCCACCTTTTGGGCTGATTTTGACTTTTGATTGACAAGATGATTGTTGTGGAGATTTAGTACTCGTTGGATGTCCTTCTGAGTCACTGCTTTCTGAGGCAACCCTTTGGGTTGAAGAGCCTTCACTTTGTTGGGATTTCGCTTTCTTACCACTAGAACCCTGTTTTTTCTTATTTGAGCTTAACTGGTTCCTTGTATTATCAGATGAGTGAGTTGGCTCCTCTACGTCAAGCATGTCAGAATCAACTGTGGTAGTAGCATCAGGTTTAGGAGCCTGAAAAAATATGGTTTGCAACACAATGTCAATGCAAGCCACGTGCTTATGTTTCAAAATCCAAATTGTCAGACAAGACAAGCCAATTTTCAGAAGTCATACACCATAAAATACAAACCAGTTTATAACAATGAATACCACATGGTATACCATCATCCATGCTGTTCCAAGGTGGTTGCTTTTCTGTCTGTATGAGAAGACACAAATTAGAATACCACCGAATTTTGGAAATAACTCTTGAACTTCAAAACTTACAGGAAATACTAAATCTTGAGAACACCCATGTAGTTTGCAATCAAAAACCTGCCAATATCAAGATGGGCAGAATATTCATCAGCAAACCAGAGGCATTACGGAAAGCATATGATGGTAAACAGATGAACGTACTAGACATCGGCGACAAAAGAGATTGTCAAAGGAATCCAACGCTGCATCCAAATCTTTATCACGGTAGATATCTTCCACTTTGGCATTAAGTTCAGAAACTTTTTTAAGAGAACCCTCAGTTTTCTCCCCATTTAGGATCTCATATCTGGCCTGTAAAATAGGGCTATATGTGTTAATTGTCAATAGCGAAAATGTGAACTGGAAAAGGAAAAGCCAAATGGCCAAAATGCTATTGAGATTATGTGAATGATTATGAACAGAAAACTAGCCTTTATATCACCAGCTGCCCTATCAAAACATCGAGCTAGGGTTTCCAGCACTGCATCAGACATGCCACATTCTTGAATTGTCATCCTAACATAGAGTAGCAGAGGGACATAATTAATTACATCGTCATCGAATTACCCATTGAGAAGAAGAAGGCGTATAGCAGAAGCCTAAATCTATTTTTGGTCTATCCAGGTTAAAGAAGGTGTATAAACTCATCAACAGACTACGCCGATTATAGTTGGACAACATAAACTCACACATTAAAGTTCCTTGAAGAGTACGGTAGAAACAAACCATGCATCCCATTATAAGTAAAGTAAGCCTACTTTTCTGGAGGTCCAAGCTAACCTAGTCCGATTATGCAAACCAATTGAACATCTCACCTTAGGTAAAAAGGAAGAAGAAAGAAACAAAAGTGGTATTGAGTTATCGAAGTTCTTCATTACATGATAATAAAGTGAAGCAATGCAGGCCAAAATAATTACTTAGTGATACTTCGTATTCATATTAGTTAAATATATTCCCTCCGTACCAAAATGTTGAACTGCAAACACGTCTTATATTTTGGTACAGAGGTAGTACTTTACAACTCTTGATGTACCCCCGCCATTCCCTTTTCGGTGGTGTGTTTACAATTTTGCCAAGACCAAGGATTTCCAGCGCATAGTGCCCGCAAAGATTTTGGGGGCTGTTTGGATTGCAGCCGCGGCTCGCCCAACCAATTTTTTGGTCGTTGACTGCTACCAGGGGCTCCGTTTGGATCAGCGCCAGAGAATCGGAAGCACGCCAATTTTTTGGTCGTCCCATACGCCCGCGTGTTGGCAAGATCCTGGCGGCAAAATCCTGCGCCAAATATTTGGCATGCCAATTTTGGTGGGGCTGGCTGGGGTGTGATCCAAACACAAACACAAACAGCCCCTTGGTCATGTTATCACACTAACTGCACTCAAGCTCTTTGTTCACGTCGTCTCATAACTGCACCACCGCCCAGCTCTCGTATTCATAACGCGCTGTCCTGCGAAGATTGCAAACAGATTTGCTCCTGTTTTTTTTTCTCTTGATCTCACACATCAGCCTTGCACACTACAGCTGTCCTGCATGTATTTATCATGGATAAAGGAGGAACGAGAGAAGATAACGGGCATGTGTTCTGGGTGTATTTAGTACGGCCGTAAATTGTGGAGATCAATGGGTTAAGAGCCGATTAGCGATTAATGAGAGGACTAGACACGAAAACAAATCATCTGACTTCCTAATGTGCCTCCTAAATAGAAATTTCAACAGAAAAAAAAAGAACACCACCTAAATAGGAACGGATAGGGTATTATGTTTCAAGAAAGGAAAAATGAGACAATCCTTTAAAAGTAAATTGTGTGACCGTATTTTTTTCAGGAAACTATTAATTCCTTATGTATCCTAAAACCATAAGCTGATTGTATCCTAATGTAGCATGGTCCCCGTAGGAAAATACAAATGCAACAAATGTATTGCTTCAAAGAAAAGTAAGTGAAGTAGCATTTATTTGAGGAACCGTGATATTAAAACTAGTCAATCTGTCAATGACAAATAAGTGCAGAAGTTAAGCCAAAACTAAGGCAAAATAATGCAAAAGAAAACAAAGGAATGCCACAAGTTTGTTTACCGAATAAGACAGTCTTCAGAAACTTTGAACTCCTTTTTCTCCTCTTCATCCTCAACAGCTTCATCCTCACTATCACTGCAAATTAAAGCTTCACCACAATTTGCATCATAGTAAATCCTTCGTCGACCTAGTACAGATTGGTCTTCTGTCATCCTCTGGTTCCTGCATGAAACCCCGAGAAAACTTTTGTCTCAAAAATCCCTACAAGACCTTACTGAAGGAAACTCATTTGTACGCAGCAGGGGTTTGGGGAGGTCAAGAAGTGCATGTGGTTATAAACAGACCTGTCCAAAAATGTCCATGTTGTATAAGGCGGAATTTTTTGTGCTTCTGGTAGTTTAATTGGCCTAGTGACATTCTTTCCAGTTAGATTTCCACCCAACATAACAGTTGACGTGGCATAGGAACTTTCTTCGTCAGAACTGACACCATCTTCATCAGCAGGGGATAGTACAATACGAGGCCCAGAAGAGAGTACATCATCTTGCCTACTTGTCAGCAGATTTGAGTCAGTGCTATTTGATGTATTTCTTTGCCAGATTTTTGAAGAATTGCTAGTGCTTTGTGTAACAGGGCTGAACTTTATCTTGTTCTCCTCTATCCTATTCTGAAAAAAAAAATAACAATCAGAAAAAAAAAACATGAACATCTGATTAAAAAAAAAATACTGAGAGAAGTACAGAATGTGTGATCTCAAAGCACCTTAATGTAAGTAAAACGATCTGCTGTAAGTTTCTTCTTCAACGAGTCAATAACACGTAAAACATGTCGGGAGGCCTCACTTCCATCTTCATCTGACATGCTAGCCTTGTTATCTTGAGTAAACCTACACAGGTAGTAACTTCAGCCTGACAAGCATAATACAAACTCATATCGTAGTTGTATGATTGAAGAGTACAAATATCAATGCCAAAAAGACAACCATCGTTAGAGCGCGACTAATTAGTTCATCTAAACATTTTCAGGGGCAATGCAAGGCATAAAATGGCATCGTGATTACTGACTGTAAGCGCGTAATGATACTGTACACCATAGAGAACAGACAAATTACTAGAACAAATAAGCACCATCGCCCAGTTTACTACTGTTAGTCATGCAAGCGTCCAATATTTCTGCGAGTTATTAGGGTACTATATCCCCAAATGACTGCGCTCGAAAATAAATGAAGCAGTGCTTCGGGAACGGAACGGGCAGACCATGACAAAAACCAACGGGCCGGTAGCGCGTGAATGCGGTATAAAACGCGCGAGCTCCGCCGCCGCCGCGGTCTCCCGTCCCGCCTCGGACCGCCCTGCTAGAAGGGGGAAACGCGGTATAAAACGCACGAGCCCAGCCGCCACCCGCTTCAGGCCGTCAGAGCGTAACTACGCAGCGCCGCATTCCGCGTCCCGCGCCATGGGCGGATCTAGGCGGCGCGCGCGGCGGGGGGGCTGTCTCGGGGCGGAAGCAGCCGCCGCATGACCGGAGGGATGGGCGTACCTGAGGGCCAATGTCGACGGCCGCGGACGCGGCGGAGACGGCGGCAGGGACGGGCCGAGGCGGGGCGGGAGGCCGCGGCGGGCCGGGCCGGGGAGGGGGGTGCGGCGACGACGACGCCTGGCTGCGGGGTGCGGCGGCGGCTCTAGGACAGAGCGGGGGAGGAGGGGGAGGAGGCTCGTTGTGGCCGCATTGGGTGGGAATGGCGGATCGTGGTCGCGGGGGCTGGGTAGGGTAGGTCAGACCGGAGCAGGAGATAGGTCACGAGAGGGGGGGAGAGGGGAGGGGATTAGTTTTTGAAATGCGGCGAGG
>CBMN010002297.1:0-16340 GCA_000582825.1 Hordeum pubiflorum | reverse complement strand
AAAAAAAAAAAAAAAAAAAGCTTGTCAAATTTGGATTGGTGCTTAGCTGCCTTTTTTGTTATTTCTGTACCAGTCCTTTGAATTCTGTTAGTCCGGTAAAGAGAGCAGGAAGCAGGTCCATTTGTAAAGTCTTCAACTTTGTAAGTTACCCTTAAACTTTTCCTTTTCCTTTTCCTACTCACAGTTGTATCTGATACTGATTAATATGCTAGCCCTCACGATTTAAGTTCGTGAAAAATATTGTTTGCAAATGACAACGTCAAATACATCACCAAATGCACCCCCTAAAAGGGGAAGTTGCAAAAGATGTCTCTTATACTAAACCAAAAGAGCACTGTAAATTCAGTAATTTGTAGCAATATACACTTTTTTTTTCTCTGAAAATAAGCACTATTGATGAAAAAATTGTTTCAATACCTGAATATCCGACTATAGTTTATAAGTTCATCAAGAGGAATAAAGCAGAATATAATATGTCATGGAATGATGGCATCAGAGTCTGGAAAAATAGCATCTCTTCTCCTGAACCTCTAGCCATTAAGCCGAATTTGAATCTCCCGAGAGCCTTCAGGAAATACTTCGTGGTCCAACATTTTTTTTTAATGTGAGCATAACATTAAGACTAGTCTACTAGTTTAGGATTTCATTGTATTCAGCCATGTGTTGAAAGAATCAGCAAAAGCATTTATGCCAATTGGCATCATATTCCTTACTTTGTCTATCATATGTTCCGTATCAAAAAACATGTTATGCCATATGCCAATGTTATGTTTAAGCAGCCAAACTTTTGCATCTGATTTTTCTATAATGTACCGCCACAGATTCAAATCTGCAGAGAATGCGAAATGTCCCATTTAGCTAATTGATAGGGTTAGCAATGAGGGTGATAACATTTCCAGTGATACTGGACTTAAGGTGATACAACGAATGCATGGCACATGGTCCGTTTGATCTTGCGTGTAGGAACATGATCACATCCTGGTGATATTCAGGTCAATGGTTCGGGTCCCCAGCTTGGGTCGATATGCAGAAACACACTCTTTCCTTTTTTCTGTAATAGTTGAACTAACTGTTTCTTCCTCTCCATATTTTCCTAGCACCTCCATGTCTGGAGCACGAAGCGTCGCTTGCGTCTTCTGGACCTGGACCCTCCCAGAGTGTGATTCAATGTCTGCTGACAGCCTATTCCTCGGCAAATGCCATGAAGATTGGACGAGCCAAGGTCAATTTGGTTAGTTCATTGCCTAAACTTCTATGATCGCTTGTCAATGAAGAAACGTCATGCCAATTGTTCTGCAATTGCAGCCCGTAAGGATTGGATACTAAAGTAGCGTGCTTTCCAAAATAATATTATTTGAGCAGTAGTAGATTGTAGGATTGTATTGTTATTTGATTGCTAAACTGAGGATCTGGAATGCACGTCAGTAAATCCTCACCCATGCAAACAAATCGTGGAACAATGCAATTGTGGAGCTTAGCTTGGGTCAAATGGGCAATGTCCCTTCTCAATATTTTAGCCTTTCATAAAATATATCTGGCATTAGCTCCAAGAGCTGGAGCTACTAACGCATTAAGGTAACCCTATTTCTCATACAATTTATCCACCTTTGATGGCCCCTCCTTAAATACAGTTATGCAGCATGCAAAAACAACCTATGGAACATCAAAATCTGCTAATCAATACCAGGCTCGTCACCTATGGTTACACCAGTACCAATACTGTCGACCCAAGCACGTTTACCACAGTTCTGTAAGCTTGATGACGCAGTAAACGGCTGATTCTTTTCTCTCCTTAGGTTAGATAGAGAAGTAAGAGTTTCCTTTATTTTTTAACTATGTACATCATACATAAAACTAAAAATGTAGCTGCCCAGGTGATCAGCACATGTATATCAATTTAGGCATCTCCAACTCCCAAGTACTACAGCATGTAGTTCAGTTTATGTACATTTTCTGAACGCATCATCACTAATAATCAGTAAAATATACATTGTGATTCATTCTTCGAACTCACATTTCTGGATCTCAATGTCATTTGATTAAGTATTGTGATCAACTTTTCAAGAAATATTTTGCAGCTTCCAGTTAGGCAACAACTTCATTTGCTTCTTTAATTAGCCCTTGCGTTTCTTTCGGCCTGACTGCCTGCGAATGTTTCCCTGAAGCTATCCACTGTGGCATCGTTCTGTTTATGGTGTATGGCAGGCGTCAAGGAAATGAAGGCAGTAAACATACAAGGGATGAAAGTGGAAACAAAGGCAGAACATGAAAAGTGTGCTAGTGCATACCAACACTTCGAACAAATGCACAATTTTCCCTATCCTGTGGTTTGATGGTATGAGATCCCAGGGCCTTTTCGCCTTCTCAGTCTCCCCTTTTTCATCGGCGAAAGAAATATGCTCTTTCGGACAGAGATTCAGCTGTTGTAAGACCTGGACCAGAGAACAAGGCATTATAGATCTGCAAGTAAACATTGCCTGAATGCAAGTAATTCATAAGTTGGTGACAAACATCTTTCGAGAAGGACGGCATGAAAGGCTCTAGCAAACAAGCGAGAAGGTAGACAAGTCCAACTGAAGTTTTCATCACAGTCGTGCAACTAGCTGGATCTTGTTTGTAAAGCTTCCAAAATTGACTCTCCTGCATGTCCAGGTAGAAAACCGGAGTCAAATCCCGTGCAAGATGATGCAGAGTAGAAATAAAATCAGCAAAAGAAGGAATGGGAGCTTACTTGAAGGTAAGCATTTCCCTCACTAGAGATGGCCATTGCAATCTTCAGCCCTTGTTTTAGTTTGACCTGTTAACGGCAACGTTTATGTCACATAAATGTTTCAGATCTATGGTACTTATTCAGATTTATTAACTAGTACAATTCGGAGTTCACACAGTTCAGGTTAATGCATTACCTTGTCCATTGCATCAATATACTGCTGAACCAAATTGCCTACAGTTTCTGCTAACGACTGACTCAATGGATGTGTATCGGCATTAGGTGCTTCAGGTATGATGGAGCCGTATCCGGCTCCTGCAGGAACAATTGAAAAGTTTTTATCAGCACCACAAACAAAGGAAATTTAAAAGAGAATGTTCGTCTTCTAACCCTCTGGTTTTGCGATAAAGCTTAGCACTCGATAGATGAAGTTGCCCAAATTGTTTATCAGCTCGTTGTTATGCTTTATCTGCAAACCTTGCCATGTGAACACTGCATCTGATGCCTGAAAGTTTTACAAAATACACCAAAATGAACAATCTTACAGGCATATATGCATAGAGATTTAATAGATAATTCGATTGAACTGAAACCTAACCTCAGGACGATTACTAAGCAAGTAGTATCGCCAGACATCAGCAGGAATATTTGTGGCTTTGGCGTCATTGCCGAAGACTCCAATGCCCTTAGTTTTCGAGAACTTTCCTGTGCATGATAACAGAGTGAATAAAAGAAGATGTCCATGGGATTCGCATGAATGAAATCTCTAACACAAGGCACTCGAGAACATACGAAGAAACAATGGCCTGAACAAAACCTGTGTGATACCTGATTCATAGTTGAGATATTCCGTCACACTAATATTCTTCATCAGAGTCCAGTTTTCACCAGTTCCAAGTAGAGCAGAGGGAAACATGACCTGCAAAATTGTTATGTATGCAGCAAAATATGATTTCTTTGAGAAGGTAAGATAATAATTGCATGCTACAGATCTGTATGCATTTGCACATATAGAATATATGTTGAAGCTTCTTAAGCAGCCGTTGTACACAGAGTACTGTAGTACGGGTATATTAGAAACTCTAAGTTGGCAAAAGAATCTCACCGTGTGGAATGGGACGTTGTCTTTGCCCATAAACTGATACAATTCGACATTCTCTGGGTTCTTCCACCACTTTTCCCACTCGGGCGTGTAGCACGCCGTGATGGAAATGTATCCGATCGGCGCATCGAACCAGACATAGAACACCTGAACCCATTCATCACATTACTAACATTAACATAAACATGGGAGATATAAACTTTCCAAATGAATCTTTGCATGCTCAGATGGATGGCAAACCTTATCCTTGTACTTCTCATGTGGGACAGGGACGCCCCATTTCAAATCCCTGGTGATGCAGCGAGGCTTGAGCCCTTCCTTCAACCAGGCATCCGTGATGCGAACTGCGTTCTGGCTCCATGATCCGGTCGCCGAGGCCTCGTCGATGTACTTCTCCAGCTGCTCCTTCAGCAAGGGAAGCTCCAAGAACAAGTGATCCGTATCACGGACGATCGGTATGCCCTCACAAACCTGAAGAATTGGTAAAAGTTAAGCACATGGAAGATCGATACAATATGTGATGAGAAGAGCCAAATAGAACTGGAGGAGCTCCTCCTGCCTTGCATCTGGGATCAATCAGCTCGGTCGAATTCAGCAGCCTCCCGCATCTGTCGCACTGATCGCCCCTCGCGGTGTCGTTGCCGCACCCCTCCACGGGGCACGAGCCCACGACGAACCTGTCCGCCAGGAATCTTTGACATGACTCGCAGTAGAGCTGCGACAGATGGACACATGCCATGTGTTCTAGTGTAAGGAAAAGAAAACGCAGGAAGTGAACCTGTGATGATAGCATAAAACAGTTAATTGGCAAACCTGCTGCATTGTGTTCTCTGAGAGCCAGTCGTTGTCCAGCAGTTTGTGGAAGATCGATTGGCAGATCTCTGTCTGCTGCGGGGTGGACGTCCGGCCAAAGTGGTCGAAGCTGATGTTGAACCACTCGTAAACTTGCTTGTGGATCGCATGGTACCTGCATCAGTTAGTAGGGGGATGGACTTTCAGAAGTTATGCAACACAGATGCAGTTTTCCTCTTTATTCCCCGAAGCAATTTGGTTGAGTGGTAACTTGATCCAAATTGCACTACTGCTATCAAGATGGATAGTAGAGCACAAATTATCCATACTGCCCCTCCAATACGAACCAACCGAAACTTGAACCTCGATTTGCACAAATATGAGCTTCCGACGACACTATAATCTCTACTGTACTAAATATGACACTGTCACTTGTCAGGCTATGGACATGGACGAGATGTAGACAGTTAAGGTGTCATCCAGCAGCAAGAGAGAAGATCAGCGGCCAAGCCGGGTGGTGCGAGTAAATTGTGTGGCTGTAACTGAAGCAAACCAAGTCTGAAGATTGAAATCCGTTGTGAATTCTCCTCCTACTCTTCCCCCTTGACTTTGAGTCTTCTTCTTCCTCACGCAGTCAAGGTGAGCAAACTAATACTATGGAAAATCAAGTGGGACGGGGCGCTCACTTGTCGCAGATCTGGAGCGGGGAGGAGCCCTCCTCGAGGGCCCTGTTCTCGGTGGCGGTGCCGTACTCGTCGGTGCCGCAGACGTAGAGCACGTTGTGGCCGCGCAGGCGGCAGTAGCGCGCGAAGACGTCGGCGCTGAGCACGCAGCCGATGATGTTGCCCAAGTGCGGCACGTTGTTCACGTACGGCAGCGCGCTCGTCACCAGCACGTTCCGCCGCCCCGCCACCGGCAACTTCGCCTCCGTCGACGACATCGCCGCGCTTCCCCTGGTGTTTGAGTCTGTGTGCGTGTGTTTCTTTCAGCGCTTGTCCGATTGGTCGCGGGTGCATATATATTGTCCGGTGAATCGATGCCGTGCGGGCTGACGCGTTCGACGGCGACGGCATCTTGACGGCCAAGGAAGCCTTTTACATCCTTATAGGGAAACTTTTTTTTTTTGAGACATTCTTAGGAAACTTTTTTTTTTAGAGGCATTCTTAGGAAACTTTCTTATGTTGTGGGTTTGTTCGTACGCCAGTTGACTAAACTAGGACTGGGCTTTCCGTCAAGGAAGCCCAAACCTGCATAAATCTCTACCTAATCTATACCTATTAATAAAGGGGGCTGCCGGTAATTTCGTCCGTTTTCGTACGTCGTCGCTCGTCCAGTTCTGTACGTCGTTTGCAGCATCGAGTCAACAGGCCAGAATTATAGTTATGGGCCGCTAAAAAGTTAGAACTCACAACCACCTCCCCTCCCTGTATCAAACGGAGTTTCCCTTAAAAAAAAAGCTGTATCAAACGGAGTTTTTTTATGCCAATGCTAAAAATATCCGGATTCTAATTATTAGTCCCACCCTACCTCTTTACATCAAATCCTAGCAACTTATATACGTTCATAGTTACGAGAATAAGCAAGCCAACAACAAGGCAATCGAAAGAGCGAGCCCGAGAGGAATTTCATGCATGAATCCAAAAAAGAGGGAGGAGAGAGAGCCGAGGTGAAGATTCGGAAAAAATCATCCACACGCCCACCGACGAGATCTAGGCCCGAAGCCCCGCAACAAGGCGCCGTCGGAGGTGTGGGCTTGACACGACCACGCCAATCCGGAGCCCCTCGGCGCAGATCCATGCAGCCCCGCCGAGCTCTCCAGCCCCCACAAGGAACCCACACGATAAGCAGCAACCGGCCGCGGGCAAAACGGCCTGGGAAATCAGAAGAGAGAGATCAGGGGCGGGGAGGGAGGAGCTTACCACGCGCATGCATCTGGGCTCACGGCCAAGGAGAGAGTGGTGGTGGCGCTGGATGATGGATGGGCAGAAGAGGAAGGAGACCAGCGCTGCTAGAGGAATGGCGATGTGGGTAGTCATGCCTTTGGAGAGAGCTGTCGGTGGGGATTTTTAGTGTGGGTCGCTTTTTTTAAAAGGTGCACCGACCATAAGTTGCTGCAGCTATGTGTGCTAATAGAAACTCCAACGCAGCTGACCAAACGCACGCGCGTTTGTTTGCTTTTTGTCCGTTTGAATTGGCCGTCCTCTTTTACATTTTGGTCCGACACTGCGCTTAATGGGGGCAGACGCATTTGTGATATGTCCGTCCCGACATTTCGTCGAACACGTGGTGGGTGAACTGTCCGTAGCTCCTGCGGCGCATTCCTGTCCGCGGAAGAGGCCAGTGCCCGGCAATTCCGAGGCTGAACTGCTCGTGGACGAGGCTGTGCCGGCGACGAAACCATAGGGTCGCGCCCGCCCGTGGTCGTGCTCCCCGCGTCACGCGCTCGCGTCCGCCCGCGCCCGTGCTCCTCGCGTCGCGCCCCCCGTGGTCGTGCTCCCCGCGTCGCGCCCGGGGCTGTGCTCCCTGCGTCACGCGCTCGCCCGTGCTCCTCGCTTCGCGCCCACCTGCGGTCGTGCTCCTCACGTCGCGCCCGCCCGCCCGAGGCCGTGCTCGCCACATCACGCGCGGTGGGTAGCAGTACCACACGCATGCACGGGGCGGTGCTCAGGCAGCGGCCGCTAGCTAGGTAGCTAGCACATGCACGGGGCGGGCAGCAGCACCCGCATGCACGCTCGGCCAACGGCGCCGGGCAGCAGTACCAGCACGCACACGGCACACGCGGCGGGCAGCTCGGCCGCCAGTGGCTCATCGTCGGTGAAGCGGTGGTGGCGGTGGAGGCCGACGAGGCGCTCGCGATGAAGGGGAAGTTGTTGCACCGGCGGTATGCCTAGCTGTGTTAGCACCGCGGCGTGCTCTGCGCCGGCGTGGGTGTGCGAGAAAGAAAGGAAAGGAGGGGATGGGTGAGTGGGCCCTTTTGTTTGGATGAAGGATGGGCCAGCTTCGACATGCAGCGGACGCAGCCGGACGAAGAAGACGCAAAAATGGATCCGAACAGACATGAAACGGACGAAAAATGGGAATTGTTCTACGTGTTGGACGTTGATTTTTGTCCGTGCAAACGTGGACGGACGCGGGCCGACGATTTGGGTCGCTGCATTGGAGTTGCTCTATCAAACGATTCCAAATTTTTTCTAAATGAGCACGAGGTAGCTGTAATTTGTTGTTATTTTCATATCTATTTTTTGAAAGGGTTGTTACTGTAATAGTTTAATGTTCATGCCTACCACATCTTATGAGTATATCATTAGATACTCCCTTTGTTTTTATTTATTTCCCATATTAGATTTGACTGAAGTCAAATTTCCTAAAGTCTTATCAAGTTTATAGAAAATAATATAAAATTTTACCATAACAAATCTATATAATGTGAAAGTATATTCAATAATGAATCTAACGGTACTGGTTTGTTGTTGTATATGTTAATATTTTTGTCTATAAATTTTGTCAAAATTTACAAAGCATGACTTTGACCAAAGATAATATGCAAAGTAAATAAAAATGAAGGGAGTGCAATAATTACAAGTGAGTGAAAAATTGGAAACAAATATTTCTTAAGGAAGAATATATTTGGAACTCGCCGGGACTTGCTGAGAATTAAGATATTCCTCAACTCTGGATGTCGCCGATGATGAGACGGGGATGAGAGAGGGAGGGATGAAGAGTAGAGAGAATGTGACAACGGTGCATCTTTAGATTTACCTTTTCTTTGGACAATCCACCCAAATTTACCTGTGATGTGGAACAAAGATAAGCTTGCCTTTTTTATGGTGATGATGTCCAAGTTCAAATAGTGCAAAAGACCCCTCAAAAAAATAGTGCAAAAGAAAAGGAACAAAATATAATCTTGCAAATAAAATAACCAACATTTTCTAAAATATAATTAACATAGTAAATACCTGTTTGCTTTCGAATGTCAACAAAAAAAACTGTATATAAACAATCCCACTTGAATGCACCACTATACTTTAATAATAATAAAATCGTTTGCAAATATTTTACAAATTCCAAGAAAAGCTTTTGGATTAGCTATTAAACTATTGAATAGTATAAAACAATTTCACCATTTGTATATCCTGCTAAAAACAATTACACCATTCCTCTTCCACCCGATGATAGTGCTAAGCTGAAGGAGGTGTCATCAAAGGACATCCCTATGACTTTCTCAACTTTATACTACATGATATGGACACCACCAATCCTTTTTTTAATTGTAGACACCGAGCATGTGTTTTCTTTAAGATAAGGAGTGCTTTAAATTCTTCTTGCTTTCAAAAATTAATGTTTTTAAATATGTTCATGTTTTTTTAAAAAATGCTCAAAATACCAAAAAAATGGTCCAACCTTTAAAAAAAACATTTAAAATTGGTCACAATTTTTTTTAAATATCCTTAAAAAACATGTGCTAAAAAATCATTTTCAAAACATGTTTCAATTCTAATAAAAAGATAAAAAATAAAAAATGTTTAGTTATTTTTAAATAACGAAATATTTGTGTTTTTCTAAAAAATAAAATATAAAACCGATTACTAGACTATTTCATGCATCACTACTCTTCCATGGGATGAAGGATGTTAGGGTCCACACTTCATACTTCGAAAAGTGATAACAGTATAAACTTGTTACTAATGTTTATCATAAATGTATGTTAGAAATGGTGCTTACTATCACATGGAGCAGATTTTACGATATTTTTCGCCCGTTGCAACGCACGGGCATTTGTACTAGTAATATTAAAGGGAGGATTGTTTCTCCATATTTTTCGTTTATATGGTGGGACCAGGTGATTTTCGTCCGTCGGAACAAGCACCTTTCCGTTCGTCCGTCCTGCCAAAAAATAATATGTCGCAGAGATTAATAATTGTGTACCACGAGGATTCGAACCTGGGCGCTGTAGCCATGATTTCTGAACGCGCACAAAGCAAGATGTACATATTCCTCCCATTCAGTGTAAATGTGCACGGATCGTGCACTCAATCAGATTCAACTAAAGCTTCAAAAGAAAAAACTGAACCCTGGCTAAAGAACATGTACGCATTTGCTCGCCGTCAAAAAGAAAAAGCGCATACACATCTGCCTTGGACGAGCACAACGACGGCTGTCATGCATACCGTCAGCGGCCAGAAGATCAATCGGCCACCATGCTCCACGCATCATCATGTGTCCAACTCAAACAATATTTTTTTCATCTCTGTCATATTACAAGTAATGTGTGGACATACACATGTATAACAGGTCAATTCAAACCAAACATTAGTCTAATCGAATGGCTTCCTAATACAGTTAGAAAAAAGTTTGGTTATGATTTTCATGTGTGTCTTTAATGACTACCTGCATGGGCGCCGGCTGTTGACACACAAAAAATTGTCCATCATACAGGCATCAATTCATATCTATATTTGTACCTTGATTCATGACAACTAATATTTTCCCTAAAAGGAAGAACGAACGTTGTGCTTATCGTGTAAAGACATGCGTTTTTTTTTCCTGTTGCAATGCACAGGCAACGAACATTGGTACTAAAGTTTGATGCATACGCCTGTACATGCGGCCAGCAATCCAGGCCTGATATGTATGGAGTTTGTTTCAAACCGCGCCCGTCACTACCTTGCATATTGTATGCATTTTAAAATTATTTTCTTTCACAATATATTAACCATATATATTGATTGTTTTGGTATATTATTTTGTAGCGGGACAATGATTTGTCTGTGAATATGCTATCACTTTGAGAAATACAAAATTGATCACTATTTGTTTGCATGATAGTAAGGAGGTTGTTTCTAATTAATGCACAAGTAGTTTTTTTAGAGTGGCTACAATGAAAATTGGTTCTACATCCACAATATGACCCCTACCTTACCATTGTCGATGACTCTCTCTGCTTGTTCAATCCCATGCCACCACCTCTACTGCTATTGTGGTCGTGTGTTATACCACAACCCAGTTTCTTGCCCCGACCAACTATAATTGATCGAAACCAGCACTAACGTTTGTTTTCCGTTGCAACGCACGGGCATATGTGCTAGTAAAGGTATACGAAACGACTTAAGTGCATCGTCGAAATCATTAATTGAGAGCACTCTTTTCAAAGATCACTTCACCTCCTCAGGTTGTGACAAGTGGCGCTTTGTATATGTGTCATTTGTCGTAACCTGAGTTTTCCTTTTTTTTCGTATATCTTTTAAACCAAGCGTCCAAATCTTGAATCGTTGGATTCCTTGCGTCGAGATCTTCAAAACTGGATCCCATGTTGATAGCTTTTAACGGACTTTTTTTTTCATGAAAAAAACCGTGCCTCTCAAGGAACAAAAAAAAGAAAAACGTGTTTTTTTTTGTTTTTCGAGAGGCACTGCCGTGACTCTCGTGGAAGGAAAAAAAAGAAAATGCGCTTTTTCCGTTTACCGAGAGTGCCTCTCGTGGAAGAAAAAAAAGAAAACACTATTTTTTTCCGTTTACCGAGCCTCTCGGGGAAGAAAAAAAAAGAAAACACGTTTTTTTTTCTTTTTCGAGAGGCGTGCCTCTTGTGGAAGCAGATCCGCGCCTTTTGAGGAAGCAAAACCGTGCCTCTCGAGAAATAAAAAGAAAGAAAACGCGTTTTTTCCCTCTCCGAGAGGCACGGTCATGCCTCTCGCGGAAGCAAAACCGTGCCTCTCAAAAAATAAAAATAAACGAAAACGTGTTTTTTTTCTTTTCCGAGAGGCACAGCCGCGCGTGGAAGCAAATCCGTGCTTCTCGCAGAAGCAAAACCGTGCCTGTCGAGGAACGGGAAAAAAAAGAAAACTTGTTTTTTCACGCAAAAAATAATTTTTTAAAAAAGCTAAGAAAGACAGGTGGAAAATCGAAACGTAAAAAGAAACATCTAAAAAGCGGAAAACGCATGCGAAAAAATAAAAAATTATAATCGAAGAAAACGTCTAGAACGTGACACGTGACGGCGGCTGAGAACGCGTCAAGTGGCGGCGCCTGAGCGTGACCGTTCCGAGGCTCCCGAAGGAGCGCTCCTCAATTAGTTGCTCCAATCAGGGTAGTGATATATATGGGCCGGCCCATTTCGCTTTTTATTTGCACTAGTTTTAGGAAGGTTCTAGAACCTTTCTGAGTTGGTTTTTCTTCCTTTTTCCTTTCCCTTTTTATTTTTTTGTTTTCTTTATTTTTTCTTTTCTTTTTTTCAAATCTGCCATTCTTTTCAATCTTGTGAATTTTTTGTGGCTTGTGTAAAAAAAATCAAGAAAAAAATCCTCTATGTACATCTAGACATTATATATTCGTGCACAAAGTTTTAGTGAAAAAGGTCATTTTTTGTTATCTTTTTATGCTTAATTTTTGATGCTTAATTATAACTATTCACGAGACATTTTGTTATCTTTTTTATACATGCCACAAAGAATGTTTTTTCTTTGCGAAATTTTATGTGCGAACATAAAATATCGGAATGTACACGTAAAATTATTGTTTGAAATTTTATAATATGTTAAAATGTATTCTTATATATATTTCAATAGATGTATCTACACCTATGAGCCAAAACACCACTCTTCGATGCACAAGGATCTTTTTTTTCCGAAACGGAGGCAAAAGTTTTGCCTCGTCGATTAATTAAGAAGAAGAGAATTGCCCAGTTAATTTACGGAAAACCGATACATATCGACCACATGCGGACTACTCACTAAGAAAGAAACTCCATGATGTCATGCTCAATCAGACAAACATGCATAACACACAACAAGCACAATCCCTCGCAGATCGACGTCGCAAAGAAACCCTCAACGAAACCAAGGTTAAACATACCAGACGTCACCAAATCCACAAATGCGGGCCAATCAGAGATGGATGACGAAGAGACTGAGTATTCTTCATTAAGCACCCGCGGACGCCTTAGCAATGACGCCACTCTTCTTGCCTATGCTAAAAAGAACAACGTCCATACGGCACTACCTGCACAACACCAAGATGCAAGCATATGGCTTTCCAACACGTCTAGAAAAAAGCATATGGCTTTCCAAGGTATTTGGCTGACACTATACCTGGTCATGGGATACCCAGCCCGACCTGACCCAGTCCGATGGTGCCCGTGAGCCGAACTGGGCGTAGGTTTTAAGCCCGAAGGTCGGGCTGGGCCAGGCCCGGGCCCGTCATATTTACGATTTAGCGAAGAGGCCCGAGGCTCGACGGGCTTTTACGTTGATGGGCCGGGATTGAGCCTGTTTTCTAGGCCCGAAGCCCGGGCCGGGCTCGGGCCTGGGTTTTCTGCGTCGGGCTTGGTT
The DNA here is from genome assembly GCA_000582825.1 of Hordeum pubiflorum. Taxonomy (NCBI): domain Eukaryota; kingdom Viridiplantae; phylum Streptophyta; class Magnoliopsida; order Poales; family Poaceae; genus Hordeum; species Hordeum pubiflorum. The sequence continues at coordinate 3,412 of CBMN010002297.1, read as the reverse complement.
AGGCTCGACCCGAAGAATGGCCAGGGATAGCTAACACCCTTAGTGGTTAAAGTTACGGCTGCCAATGAGTCGTTCTGGCCAGTCCATACGGCAGTCCATATGGCACTACGGGGATGTAAGCGAGTACAATGCATAGAATCATCACTTTCGCGTCGTAACTCTCCGAAAACCATCACTTTGCAAAACGTGACACTTTGCACTGCATAGAAAAAATACAGGGGCAAAAAACACTGACGATAGATGCTGAGCGATTTAATGACGTCACTAATCAGCCAGGCCCACTAGTCAGGCTGAGTTGGCAAGGAAAAAAGTCACCTAAGCAAATTGACTTGATCTTCTTATTCTCTCTATCTCCTTTCTGTTTGAAGCATTTTATCAAACACCTTCAGGACGCCATGAGGTAGAGCACTGATCCTCGCCGCGGGGGCACTGGCTGAGTCGGGAACACGAACGGGCCGTCTTGGTCGCCTGCCAGCGCGGTGCTGGCACGGATCGCGAGCGCGGCCATCTCATCCGCTTGCAGCGGTCGCCGCCGCATTGCCGCAGGCAGCATGAAGTAGAGCTGCTGCTGCGTGCAGCCCTCGTGCCGTGAAGAGCCGACGTGGGTGAGGAAGCTCCAGCTGTGCCCGACGATGCACGCGTCCATGCGGTGCGCTCCACACACGCTGTACACCAGAGTGAGAACATCGACATGGTGGAGGTTCAGTCCAGGCGGTCCTGCTCGACGACGGCGACCACGGCGAGCGCCATGCCCATGCCGACGAGAGCTCAGTGGACAGACTTGAGCGCCTCCGCGGGGGCCCTGCCTGCCCGCTGCAGCCGGAGAGCCCCCGCTGGCCGGGGGTAGCCGCCTCGAGCGGCAGCCGAGATGCACGCACCACACACTAAGCTGGCCTCCAGTACTCATGTACTCCGCTCCGCTGATTAATTTGTATTTTAGGACTACGACGCTGACGTGAGGGCGCCGGGCGTACATGCACTGGGTGCTCAAGCTCGGGCTCAGGTGCTGGGACGCCGACGTCTCTGTGCGTAGGGACATCAAATACGCGCTCGCGCATCGAAGACCTCTGGCAGCAGGACCCCGCCGACGACCATCCCAGAGAGCCAGCCACCCCATCGTGACGTGCTTGAGGCACGCGCGCACCGCCACCGTGCATGCGAGACAGAGGGACAGCGGCGACGGGATCCTGCTCGTGGTGGGTCAGAGAGAGCAGCAGCATCTCGCTCCCGCGCCCCTCGCCACCATGTCCGCCCCCTCCGCCGCGCGCCCCTGATGAGGTGAAGGCGCGGTGCGTGTGCATCTGCTGTGGGGAGGGAGGAAGAAAGTTGTCAGGGGCGGCGGAGGTGCTCCACCTCATGCCGTCCTGAAGATGTTTGATAAAATGCTTCAAAGAGAAAGGGAGAGAAAGAAGAAGAAGGCCAAGTCAATTTGCCTATGTTGCGTTTTTTTCCTGCCAACTCAGCCTGACAAGTTGGCCCGGCTGATTAGTGACATCTTCAAACCGCTTAGCATCTACCGTCAGTGTTTTTTGTCACTGCCATTTTCTCGGTGCGGTGCAATGTGTCACATTTTGTAAAATGATGGTATTCTGAGTATGACGCGAAAATGGTGGTTCCATGCATTTTACTCGGTGTAAGCATATGCCCTGAAGAAGCGGATGGTGTCAAAGCAGAAGCACTAATGTTTGATCAAATGAGTTGACAACAGTGGCCCCTTCTATTGAGCTGCAAGCAACAAGGAATACATTACCAGGTTTGTGTAACACGATTTCCTTCTATGCAGAACCATAATTACAGTTGGCCGTAGCATAAATCAAGCAGTTGCACACTTGTTGAGGGTAAGCATAGCCGAGAGTCCTTTCCAAAATCTGGCCTCCGTGAGCTAACCACAGGTTCCACCAAATGGCACCATCTGGCATTTCTTTTAGCAATAGGTGTTGTAGCTTGACATCTTCTCTGATGGCATTGAATGGAATATGCCAATTCAACTCCACATAAGCCATGATCGTTGGCTAAACTAATTGGTATTTTCAACACCTTCGAGAAGCTCCTGGCGACCACGCATATCCTGGCTCCAGGAGTAGTAACACGCTGCCGAAATGAGTTAATACATGATCAGCAAACTCGTTATTCCGCACCACGTCCACAGAAGAAGACTTCACCAAACAACACATCAGCACAATCCCTGGCAAGCTCTAAGGAAAGTGGCAAGCCACAACCGTAAGTGAGCAAATTGTCAACGGTTTTCGCCCGATTTTCCGTTAATTAACTTGACAACTCTCTTCTTCTTAATTAACTACTGAGGCGAATCTTTTGTCTCCGTTTCGAAACAAACCATGAGTGAGCACATTGTCTGCAATCTCATGTTCCACACCATCTTCTGGAGAAAATTTAAACCAACTTCATTTATGTAGAATCCGCAGCCAACTCTAAGAAAATTGATGATCCACTGAGGAGTGAGATCTGATTCCTCCTTGTCATTCTATACACAAATGATCTGGTGGGCACCACCACATCTTGTATCTGCCTTAGGCAATATCTCTCCAGGATTCATAGAGGTTTCTGTGCGATTATACGATACCAATTTTCCTTTATATATATAAGCTTCAAATGCATGGAGTATGCCTCCTTTAAAAAAAATATAAACCTTAAAATAAATGTTGATTTCACAAATTTTGTATGGTCATTTTAAGAAAAGCAAACAAATGTTCACATGTTGCAAAAAATTATTCACATATATTAAAAAATGTCATGTATCTGGAGAAAAACATTAGGTGTTTGAAGGCAAAAAATGTTCCTGTATTTTCAAAAAATCACAGATAAAAAATTTATGTAAGAAAGTGTACATATTTCTCAAAGAGATGTTTATATTTTGCAAAAAATATATTCTGTGGATATACATATTGTTTTATGTGCTTTTTAGACATTCTTGTATATGAAAGGATTGTTCATATATCTTCAAAAAAGACATTCCTATTCTAATTAATTTTTTCATGTTTTTTAAAACAAATTTCATGTATCATGTAAAAAAATGTTCATGTGTTGATTTTTTTTTGAAATAAACAAAGAAAAAAAAATGAAAATTAAACAAAGCAAAACAATGAACTTAGAAACATGGCAACGAAAAAAAAGAGAAACATAATAAAGAGATAAAAATAGATTCCCTTAACTGGGCCATGAGCCCTGTAGTGCTGGTGTGACCAGAATGCTCCCTATAACTCACAATAGCAAGGTATAATATTTGCACGATCGATATGCTATAAAGCAGCGCTACCGAAGAAATCATTTATCGGTAGGGCAGTGCTACGCACCTATCAACTAGCGCCAACCAATATCGCCCCCCTTTGCAACTATACGATGCACATGATCAAGACCGCACGATTGAGACTATCACGTCTTGTATGTGCCCCCT
>CBMN010002294.1:0-10938 GCA_000582825.1 Hordeum pubiflorum | reverse complement strand
AAAAAAAAAAAAAAAAAAAAAGTTGAACCCAAAGCACATAGCGAAATTGCCATGAATTTTTTTAAAGGTAAAACAAAACTAATAGCAAAATTTGCCATGACTCATGGCAAAAACTATACTCCCTCAATTCCCTTATACAAGGCCACAAATTCAGATTACAAGGTACCAAGGTAAAAATTTAATGACTGCTTTGCAAGACAATTTTTCTTTTCGTTAACCGGTATCACTAATACGCCGCATGCATGCAAGTAAGGAATGAGAATAAAGTAGTTAAGTGTTATTATGACTATATGCATGCAAGCATTAAACAAATTGTTAATACGAGGAAAAATCTATTATTAATTTTTGCCTCTTTTAGTGTTTGTGGCCTTATATAGATGCAAAATGTATTTTTCATACTGGCCTTGTATAAGGGAATGGATGGAGTATAAAAGCCTCTACAAAGTCATGTCAAGTACTCCCTCCGTCCCAAAATAAGTGTTGCAAAATTAGCATTAAGTTAGTACAAATTTTGTACTAGACCAACGACACTTATTTTGAAACGGAGAGAATATATTGTATGTGCAAAATTAATGATTTGCCAAGCTACATAAGATAAATTTGCCACATGTTCAATATCTCTCATGGTATTTACCAGAGAAAAGTCATGGTAAAAGGAGAATTTGCCTCGTATGAACAATAAATATGCCATGATAAATGCCATGAAAATAAAATTATGCACATTTGTCATGTCACGGGGAAAATGGGCTAAATATATTCATACTTTGTCATGAGAGTCATATGGAAAAACTACAAAAGTCACATGCCATGTGACCTTTTACAGAAAACAAATCTCTACAAAAAATCCCATGATTAAGCATCACAGCACCCTCACCATATGCCCCCACTCCATTTTTCCGCTGATTTTGCCATGATCAATAAATTTGCCACGGTAGAAAAATAAGGTGCTAGCGATTCAGGCATCGTGATTGGTCAAAATGCTAAAGCAGTTAGCACGTACTTAGAGCAATGATGTACTTCCTTCATCCCAAAATATGTGTCGAAAATTTAATACTAAGTTAATACAAATATAATATTAAGTCAGCGATATTTATTTTGAAACGGATGAAATATATTGTTCTGTTGTAAAGGAATAGTAGGATTTAGAATGGTGGTGACAAAGATGAGCGGTGGCCTGACCTGCAAAACAGGCCGATCCTGAGGCCGGAGGGGATCACCGGCGCCTACCGCCTCTACGCCCACTCGCGTCCGTCAATCACCGGTCTAGGCGAGAGTCGTCAGAAAAGCAGAAGATAAGCCGCCGCCGGGGGTAGCTCCGGCCCGCTTCGGCGTCCACCGCCATCGCGGAGAGGCCGAGCCATGTCAGGAACCAAGGTTGTGATTTCCGGTTTGCGTTTTTTTTTTCACCCGAGTCCGAGATGGCCGAATTTTGGTCATTCAACATTCAAAAATTTCAGCAAAATCTCGGACGAAATTGCAAAACCGAATTTGAATTTTTTTGAACGAAATTGGGCTAAAATGGGGTTAAAATTTGACCGAGCCGAAATGATTTGGCTAAGATAATACATGCATGGAAAGGAACGATTCTCCAAGCACAAAAAAATGGAAGGAAGGATTCGTCCTGGAAACCCAGATGGAAAGGAAAAATTCGCCTGGTTTCCGCGCCGGTTACGCACCTTAATTTCCGGACTAATTTGTTAATCATTCTCCATATCTACAACGTGTAACCCTATATATACGCCAAATTAACAACCAGAGAATGGATCTGCCCCTGGCGTAGCAATTAGCCTCCGTATACGTGCATCAGATCCAAACCTTGCTCTGCTGCACTCCATGGCGGACACGGGCGATGCCGACGTGTGTGCCATCTGCCTCGGCGGCATGGTCCGCGGCCAGGCCAGCTTCACGGCGGAGTGCTCCCACGCCTTCCACCTCAGCTGCATCTCCGCCAGCGTCGCTCACGGGAACCACAGCTGCCCGCTCTGCAAGGCGCCCTGGACCGTCTTGCCGGCCGTGAACGCCCCAGCCCAGGCAGTGGCACCGCCGTCGCCGCCGCCGTCGTCGTCCCGACAGGTGCCCCGCACGTACGATGACAACGAGCCGACCGTCGGTGCTCAGACCACGGTGGCGACCGACGGCGGTGCGGTGGTCCTCAGGACGCACTGCGAGTGCCCGGCCGTCGCGAGGTCCGCGGTCCGCGAAAACTTCGCGGTGCTCGTGCACGCCAGGGCGCCATCTTCGGCCGCCTCCGAGGTGGCGCGCGCGCCGCTCGACCTCGTGACGGTGCTCGACGTCAGCAGCAGCATGTCCGGCCGCAAGCTGGCGCTGCTGAAGCAGGCCATGGGGTTCGTCATCGACAACCTTGGATCCGCCGACCGACTCTCCGTGGTGTCCTTCTCCAACAGCGCGAGCCGCCTGATCCGCCTCGCGCGCATGTCTGACGCGGGGAAGGCTGCGGCGAAGCGCGCCGTGGAAACCCTCGCCGCAAACGGTGCCACCAACATCGGCGAGGGGCTCCGTGTGGCCGCCCAGGTGCTCGACGACCGCCTGCACATGAACGCCGTCGCCAGCATCATGCTTCTCTCTGACGGGCAGGACACGTTCACCGCGCCAAGAAGACACCACAGTGGTGCCACTCCCAACTACATCAACCTTGTGCCATCTTCGCTCACGTACACGGGCACCGGAGCCCGGCCACCGGCGGTTCATGCGTTTGGCTTCGGCACCGACCACGACGCAGCGGCGATGCACACCGTCGCGGAGGCGACCGGCGGCACATTTTCCTTCATCGAGAACGAGGCGGTCGTCCAGGACTCGTTTGCTCAGTGCATCGGCGGGCTCCTCACGGTTGCCGTGCAGGAGTTGCGCATCGCGGTGACGTGCTTGCATCCAGGCGTGCTCGTCCGGGCGGTCAAGTCGGGGCGCTACGGCAACCGGGTGGACGCCGGCGGGCGTTCTGCCTCGGTGGACGTCGGCGAGCTCTATGCCGACGAGGAGAGGCGCTTCCTGATATTCGTGGACATACCAGGGGCCGAGGATGTCGGTGACATCACCGGGCTGGTCAAAGCGAGCTGCACTTACCGAGATGCGGCGACAGGGCAGGCGGCCAACGTCGCCGGAGATGATGCCGTCGTCAAGAGGCCAGCTGAGGTGACTGACGAGCAGCCGTCCATGGAGGTCGAGCGGGAACGTGTCCGCGTGGAGGCCACCGAGGACATGGCGGCGGCGCGGGAGGCGGCCGATCGCGGGCAACATGCCGAGGGCGCACGGATACTGCGAAGCCGGCTGGAGGCCGTGGAGCGTTCGGCGCCAGGGATGGCCGGCGCCCAATGTGCAAGGAGCTGGAGGACGAGCTGCGCGTTCTTATCGCTGGCGTGGAAGACCGGCGGGAGTACGAGACGATGGGGCGCGCGTGCTTCCTGTCCGGCATGAGCTCGCATGGGCAGCAGCGCGCCTCAACGAGGCAGCTGCAGTCTGCTAGATGCGCCCCGAGGATGCGGCTGCAGACCTTATGCGCTTACGTGACTCCGGCAATGGAGAAGATGGTGAAGAAGTCACGCGAGCAGCGGCAGACGGCGACGGCGGCGGCGGCGGCGCCGGCGCAGCCGCCGAACAGGAAGCGTGTCAAAGGACAGCAGCTAGACGGCGAAAGTGGCTCAGGCTCAGGCTCAGGGAAACGTCAGAAGAAGCATAAAAAACACTAAATTGGTGCTACCGTCTGCAAACTGGTGGGACATCCTTTTCAAAAAAACAAAATGGTGAAACATGTTAAATTGGTACTACTATATAGGAAGAGGCTATTAGATATACGTATTTTGTAGCAGGTCAAGTTAATTAATATCCCATGAAGTTTGTTAATTCGTATTTGCTACAGTTTAAGGATGTCTTTGCTTGCAAAGTATTTTCAAAATTATAGTCCCATGAAACTACATTCTTTTATTAGAAACTAGCAAACTTGTCTATGGATTGCAACGGGAGAAAAAATAATCTCTAGGGATCAATGGTGGTCGCTAGCTTCCAATTGGACGTGTCGTGATCATCGGATAAGATGCATGTTGGTCGACCTGGCCACGTGTAGAAAAACACCCATTAAGATTCCGGCCAGTGACACAAGGTACAAGCAGAAGACGCGACCATCGATCCTCCCGTCGCTGCATGCATGCAACAGCCCATTTAGTTTGATCTATTCCTCCCTTAATTTTCACCATGAATATCTCATGAATCGTGCTTGAACTCGCAAGCGTTGTCGCGTGCGTGCCAACACAACAAATTTAGTCCGACCTTTTTCTCACATTAAATTCCACCATGATGTCTCACGAATCGTCGATCTTTTTCCTTATTAATGCTCTAGTCTCCTTATCCATTTGAGCTCGCAACGTATATAAACAAATGGGATTGTGTGCAAAAAGGAGCGAGGTGATAGTAATGTAACAGATACAAAACCTCCTTTTTGTATGCAAACGTGATGTAGCTCAGTTGAACCTAGTTTATGTGATCTTGTTGCGGGTCAGGAGTTCGATCACTCATTGCTCTAGAATTTCTGCTGGATTCGTTGGGCCAAAGCATGTTACGGATGGCCTGGCGCCCAAGTAGGCCCATGGCACGATACGTTTGGGAAAAAGAGGCTGAACTATTTTCTTTCATATATATTGGACCGTGGATTTATACTGAAAAATATCAAGGACTTCTTTATAAAATTTGCGTGACAGACTAAGGGCCTGTTCTGAAACTATCTAGCTTCTACAAAACTTCTCATATCTAGCTTCTTCGGTCACTTCTTGCTTCAGATGGCGAACAGAAAACGTTTTGGAGCAGCGGTAGCTTCTCTCGGCGCTTGGATGAGCTGGGAGCCCAGCACGGGCGTTGAAGGCCTGCTGGTTGCCATGTTGGGCCTGCTAGAAGGAGCCCATCTAGGGCGAAATTGCACGAGGGGGAGGGAGATGTGAGCGAGCGGGTCCCTGCGTGATCGAGCGAGGAGGAGATGAACGAACCGTTTTTCTTGGCGGTAGCAGTTCGTCCGTAAATAACTCCAGCTTCTGATTCAGAAAAACGTGGAGCTGGGAATGAGTAGCTTCACAAAAATGAACTACAGCCCACAATAGCTTTCTGGATTTCAGCTTCTCAGAGCAATCGCGTTCGGGCTGACTTCTGCCCAGATTTTGTGAAGTTGGGAGTGGGAGGAGATCTGGACAGGCCCTAAGAATACCTATTTCCATTATTAGTAGGTATAGAAGAGGCTGACATCCGACTTTAAATTAATGAAGCCCTTACAACTGACGGTGCAACACAACGGGTCAACATTATACAAAACCAAAGAAAAAACTCCGGCAAAATTCAGGGGCTCACGCCCTCAAACATGCTCGAATGAAACCAGCTCGAAAAGGGGGCCACCGACAGAGAAGGCTATACCAATGCCATCTCAGGGTATCCGGCAGAACAACGTCATCCTATACCATCACCAGAAGGAGCCCCAGTTCCTCTTGAAGGGCGCCGCACCGTAAGACGATGGAATGATCACCACCTTAGAGCGCACATGGAAACTGGCACCAGACACCAAAGCGAGGTCTTCGAGCACAACCAGCCCGTTGAACCTAGCTCCTCAACATAGCACCACCGTCAAGACATGCAACCGTCACATGAAAAGAAGAACCTTTAAGGTTTGGTTGGATAACACGTCCTCTTTCATTTTACAACTTTGAGCACGACGGGAGTGTTTACCTTTTAGTCGACTGAGAAATGAGACTTCAACTGAATGGCTTGGACCGCTAATTCTTTAAGCAACACAAGACTGAACAATTGGATACTTCAAAGATTACTTGCAACCTTGGTCTTAGAAATGACCAAGAAATTGTGCGTCAATTCATTTCACTTTTTTTTGCAAACTCAATGTGACAATTTGGAACTTGGTCGAAATATAAATAGCAAATTCCAAATTCTCGATGACTTAGTAGTAGCAAACTTTTTGTTTAAATTGATGAAGCTTGCTGGATACGATTGGAAAAATAAGGAAGACACGCGCACAGGGCACTACACATGTGATACAAAATTGTACTCCCTCCGATACAATATTGTATAGAGGTAGCATCAATTAATTTGGATCAGACAGCCATGCAACACATGATCTCTACAACAAGCACATGCTAGAACATGAGTCCTGATCCTTGGAACTTCTCAGAAACAATTCGGTCCATTTTATCTCCCATGTCCTTGCTCATGTGGTTCACCCAATCCCCTACCTCCCTTTTCCTGAATAGCCAAGAGGGATCAATAACGAGATTATCTCCTGCAAGCTCAACACGACATGTTCAATTGGCAGGGGCATTACTAAGTGACGTGAAGCAACACAAACCTGCAACTTGCTCCATGCGCACCCCTTGCAGAACAACGCGAATGCTTCATCCATGCTTCATCAGCGGGGATGGTAGCTTCTCGACGCCGTCGAGGCCTCCCGGACATAGTTCGATGAAAGGCACAATTTGATGAGGGCAGGCCGCGAGCAATGGGTGGTCAGTGAAGGCCTAGTGTGATATGTTTACGATGGTCATCCGAGCGGGGCTCTTTTTCTTTTTTCGAGTCACTATTCGGACGGGGCTTGAGCTTGTTTTAGAGAGCCATGGAATCCCTGAGGCCTTGTTCGGTTGCATTGGGTCCGAGGCATTTCTTTCTACTATCTATACCTGCTGACATGTATCCGTCTCTATGTAATAATGTCGTCTGCTTAGATTTGATACATGTTTGCTGGTTCGTTTAATCCCTTCTCTCGATTTCCCTTGGTTGGATCAGATGTGTAGTTTGTGTTGCCGCCTTTTGTTTCTTTTAGTTTGGACTCTTTGTAAGAAGTCTTGGTGGTTTCTGGTAATAGAAATTGGAGAGACGAGCGCTCTTTTATCAAAAAAAATGCAAGTCAAATTTCTCCCAAATTTTTTTTAGATGAAAGGGAGGGGATCCCCGGCTCCCATTTTATATAAAATAGAAGCCAAACCCAAGTACCACATCAGCCTAAACGGCAGTTCGAACGCACGCAAACATAAAAAACAAAAGGTTCAACTGATTACATTCTCCCAAGGAGAGATCGAAGATCAAATATTGAAAACATGTACACACAGCGAAGAGATCATCTCAACCGACGGCCTCACTTTTCTCCTGATCATGCGTAGACTGGAACTGCAGGTTTCCGAAGTTCAGAGTGGAGATCGGACTTGGTGTCGGCTGACGCCCTGCTTCTGTGGTCCGCTCATCCATCTTGGCAGCGGGGATAGGCTCTCCAGTCATCTCCATGCAAGTGCGAGGGGGCTCCTGATCATCTTCATCAGCTGGTCTTCGAAGTTTTCCAAACGAGGCTTCATATGATCCTTGAAGATCACTTTCCATTTCCTGACGAGCATTAAGATGTGCCGCCAGATCTGTTTAACAGACATCCAAAGCACCCTGTTAAAGATCATGTTATTTCTAAATTTTCATATGCCTCATAGAACAGCAGAGCACACTGTGTTAACATGATCGAGTTGCTTGCCAGCAACCCATAGGGATGCAATAGATTCTAAGTTGGATCCCAGGCTCCTGTCAAGTAAATGAACGGCCAGGGACTAGATTTCTTTGGCGACACAAAGAAGAGATGGTGCACTGTTTCTTTGCAGGAGCAAAAAACACAGTCCTCAGGCTTCTTGAGGTTTCTTTTGAGCAAATTATCTCTAGTCATCAGTTTATTATAGAATAACAGCCATAAAAAACATGCACTCTCGGGGGAACTGTGATTTTCCACACCACAGGTAGAAACACAGGAGTCACAGCTCTAAAATTAATGATGGTGTATAAAGAGTTGGACGAGTATTGTCCACATCCCTCATATTGCCATACCAGGGAATCGCAATCCTGGGAAAGGGCTATACTTTTAGCTATTTCTTCCAGCCCATACCATCAGAACATCATTTTTTCATCAAACACTCTCCTGAAGGTGATCTTAAGTGTTTGTCCATCCCATAGCTGGCTAATTGTATTGCATTGTTCCCTGCAAATGCAGTGAAGGTCCCGAAACTGAATGGCTAGTGGGGATGTACCAAACCATGAATCCTCCCAGAATCTGATCTTAGTACCATCTCCAACAACCCATCTAGATCCCCTTTTAACTACCTTAGCTGCCCACATTATCCCTTTCCAGAACTGGGAAGCCCCTTGGGTTTTCCTCTCAAAGATATTGGGGGAATTTTGGAGATATTTGGAATCAATAAAAAAACAAAATTTCCCCCTCTCCTACCATGTACCTTTTAACCCAAGATCCAAGCAGACAAATGTTCAGATCATGGAGGTTTGGAATCCCAAGACCTCCAAATTCTTGCTTCATACACACTAGTTGCCAATTGGTCAGATGAAGCTTCCTATGCCCTTCATAATCGTCCCACAGACAGTTTCCCATCTGGGAGTTGATCATGTCTAAAGCCCATTTTGGGAATTTAAAAAAAAACAGCAGATAGACTGGAATACTTGCAAGGCATGTTTTAATGAGGGTTAGACTCTTTTTGTAAGAGAGTAGCTTCCCCCTCCAGCCAGCAATCCTTCTAAGGATTTTGTCTAGCAGTGGTTGTAGGTCCTCCCTGGATAGTTTATCCACATGTAGGGGAGTGCCAAGATATTTTATAGGGAATTTTCCCACTGGGCATCCCATGATTTCAGCTAAGCAAGTGGTCTCTACATCATCTAGGTTCATGGGTATTATCCCACTTTTGTCATAGTTTATCCTCATCCATGAAACATGCTCAAAGCAAGTGAGGACCCATGTTAGTGGCCATAACTGGGTCACTATCTACAAACATGATGGTATCATCCGCATACTGGAGACTGATCACCCTCCAGGGCACTCCTCATAATAGATTCCTTTTATTAAGTTGGCCCCAGCAGCTCTAGACAACATTTTTGTGAGGACATCAACTACTAGATTAAAAAGCAAGGGTGTCAAAGGATCTCCCTGCTTGAGACCTTTGCCATTTGTGAAAAAACTACTTTCTAAATTGTTAAGCTTCACCCCAATGGACCCTCCATGGGTGATTTGGTGGATCCAACTGACCCATTTTCTACTGAAGCCTCTTTTGATGAGTAATCCTTCTAAAAAATCTAGGTTTACTTTATCAAAAGCCTTCTCATAGTCTAATTTGAGGACAACTCCCTTGCCCCCAGACTTGGAAAGGGAGTGGATGGCTTCATGGGCTACCTCAACACTCTCCAAAATGTATCTACCTTTAATAAAGGCAGACTAATTGCTAGAAATTAACTTGTCCATGATTTTGGACAGTCTATTAGTAAGGACTTTGGTAAAAACTTTAAAATACAGTTAAGAAGACTAATAGGCCTGAATTTCTTCATAACTGTGGCATTTGGCTCTTTTGGGATGAGGGTAAGCATGGCAAAGTTAAGTCTAAAGATATTTAGTTTCCCCTCATGGAAATCTTTGAACATGTCTAATATATCTTGCCTAACCACATCCCAAAATTTCTGGTAAAACAGGAAAGGTATGCCATCTAGGACAGGTGCACCATCTACATAAGAGTCAAAGGTGGCTGTTTTATCTCCTCTTTAGTGAAGGGGGCATTAAGCATCTCATTATCTTCATCAGACACACATGTTTGCTCACTGAAGAAATCATTCTCCAGAGAGAAGCCTCCCCTGTCTTATTTAGCAAATAGATTCTTATAGTAATTAGCAGCTAGCTCTAGCATCTCCTTGTGATCATAGGTAGGCCCCTCTGGTCCCTCTAAAGTGTGGACCATAGTTTTCCTCCTCCACTGGTTAGCTACTGCCTAAAAGTAGGTTGTATTCCTATCTCCTTCTTTAATATCTCTATCTCTAGATCTTTGTCTAGATTTAGTCTCTTCCTATAGCCAGATATCTGACATTTCTTTTTCTAATATCTTGCAGCCTATCTAGCTCTCCTCTAGTGAGCTCAGTGGTTTCAGCTTTGATGTCTAAGTCATCATACTCTAATATAAGCTGTTTTTTGTGTTTCCTGAGGGTTGTCTCAGAGTTGGCACTCCAGCCTTTAGTGGATTTCCTCAGATTTCTCATCTTTCTCTACCAGATGTCTATAGAGCTATCCCCAACTACTTTTTGGTTCCAAGCTTTGTTGACAATTTCTACAAATTCCTCCTTTAACAACCACCATTTCTCAAATTTATATGATGATTGCTTTGGCCTAGCACCTAGCCCTGAGTCCCAGAGGATGGGGGTGTGATCACTCCCAAGCCTTGGGAGAGCTTGATACTAGCCATAGGAAAGAGCCTATCAAAGTCTGTAGTACAAAAGACTATATTATTGTGGTCATAACCAAGTCACTCTGGTTATTGGCCCATGTAAAAAGCCTATTACCTAATTTGATCTCGAGCAGGCTCCAGATTTCCACCCACGCATTGAAGAGATCACACCATTTTCTGTTAACATTTCCATTGCTCTTGTCAGAGCTATATCTAACTAGATTAAAATCTCCTCCTATTAGGGTAGGGAAATTGCAGTCTACAAACAAAGTGTGCAACTCAGAGAGGAATTCCTCTTTTCCTTGATCATAGGCTGACCAGTAAACTACTACCACTCTAAATTTAACACCAGTCATTTTGGATTTCACATGACAAGAAACAGAAAATTTTAAGGTGACCCAACTAATTATGTCAAAACAATTTGTGTCAATTCCTACCAGTATGCCTCCTACAGAGCCATTGGCAGGAAGAGAGTTCCAACTAAAATTCCTATTTGTTCACTAGAGATTTTAGGAAAGAGTCAGGAATGACCTCTTTCTTTGTCTCTTGTAAACCAATAATAGAGGGGTTAGTTCTACCAATCAAATCTATCAAGTTATTCTTCCTCCCAGGGGCATTGATCCCCCTAATATTCCAGAACAAGCAATTCATTGCAAAAGTTGTTTTCCAGGGTGCTTGCCCTTGATACGTCTCCAAC
>CBMN010002288.1:0-10323 GCA_000582825.1 Hordeum pubiflorum | reverse complement strand
TTCGGCCTCAAGCAATGATCAGCAATAAAACACCCCAATGATTTTTCAATTTACGTAAAATGCCCATTAGCTACTTCGATGATTGATGAATTTTTGTACGGATTCTGAACCCAAAGCGCACTACCGCTGCCTCTCCATCGTCGAGGCCGGTCCGATCTTGTGTCCTGCTATCAGAAAGTCGCCGTGCTACAAGGTTCAGCAACCTTCAGACGTCCAATCTCCACTGGCTTAACTCGGCAAATATTATCCTGCTCCCGAAGAAGGATGGGGCGGAAGAGATTGGGGACTTCCGTCCCATTAGCCTAATTCATGCCATCGCCAAGATCGTCGCCAAGGTGTTGTCTGTTCGTCTTGCCCCATTCATGAACAACCTCGTTTCCAACGCGCAAAGTGCTTTCATAAAGAAGAGGAGCATCCATGACAACTTCATGTATGTTAGAAACCTTGCGCGGAGAATGCACCGGAACAAGACCCCTTCCCTGCTCTTCAAGTTGGATATCCGGAAGGCCTTCGACTCCGTGCGATGGGATTACATTCTGGAGCTCCTGCGACGTTTAGGATTTCCGGACCGTTTTCGTGATTGGATTGCCGCCTTGCTCTGCACATCATCCTCGCGTATTCTTCTCAACGGTGTTGCCGGGCCACCGATTCTCCATGGTTGTGGGCTTAGGCAGGGCGACCCACTCTCCCCCCTGCTTTTTGTCATCGCAATCGACCCGCTCCAGCACATCCTCGACATCGCCTCTGACCACAACCTTTTACACAAGCTACGAGGGAGGAGATCGCTTGTTCGTACCTCCCTCTATGCGGACGACGCGGCAATTTTCATCACGCCAACACGGGAGGATGTCCACAACCTTGCTGCCATCCTCAAGTCTTTCGGTGAGGTCACCGGGCTGTCCACCAACTTCCAAAAGAGCTCCGTGGTTCCTATAAGATGTGGTCATTTGAATTTAGATGACATTTTTGCGTGGTCTTCCCGCCATGCGGACGTCCTTCCCGATGAAGTATTTGGGCCTCCCTCTTTCGATTTGGGAACTCAAGAGGGTAGAGTTTCAACACCTTGAAGATAAGGTTGCGGCGAGGTTGCCTCCTTGGCAGGGGAGGAACATCACCACCATCGGGCGGGCGGCCTTGGTGAAATCGGTCCTAACTTCACAAGTTGTCTACCACATCACCCCGCTTGCAATCCCCCCTGGTGTGCTGAGAAACATCAACAAGATTGAGCGGGCATTTCTTTGGTCAGCCAGCGACACTACTACTGGGGCAAAGTGCAAGGTTAATTGGGAGACCGTCTACCGCCCCACGCAACTGGGCGGGCTTGGAATTCTGCATTTGGGGAAGTTTGCGAGAGCTCTTAGGCTAAGATGGCCCTGGGTGGCATGGAAGGAGCCGTCCAAGCTGTGGGTTGGCCTGGGTAACCCGTGCAATGAGGTGGACATGAATCTTTTCTACACATCCACTATCATCACCTTGGGCAACGGAGGAAAGACGCCTTTCTGGGACGTGCCGTGGTTGGGAGGAAAAAGGCCTAAGGATATTGCCCCACTCATTTTCGAGGCATGTAGACGAAAAAACTGGTTCGTGAGTGAGGCCATGCGGGACAATGCTTGGGTACGCAAGATAAGCCCTTCCACCAATCTCTCGGTCCAACACATCGTCGAGCTTGTGGACCTATGGGCGCGGCTCCAAGGCGTTCAGTTGCAAATGGACGTCCAAGACGATATCACCTGGAAATTTGAAGCGAATGGGGAGTACTCGGCGGGCTCTGCTTACAGGGCGCAATTTCTAGGATCCACGTCCACTGTCATGAACAAGACCATTTGGAAGGTTTGGGCGCCTCCCAAGGTCAAGTTTTTCTCATGGCTGGCAATTCAAAACAGGATTTGAACGGCCGACAGACTGGCGAAGAGGGGATGGGAGAACTGCGGCCTATGCACCCTTTGCAGAAGGGCCCACGAGACTTCGGATCATCTTTTCTTCAAGTGCCGATTCACGTTACGCATTTGGCGTCTGGTCAAGGCATGGCTTGGATTGGGGGCGCTGGATACACGAGGATGGGGTATGGAATGCAGCACCAAGTATTGGTGGACGAACATGTCAAAGCCGAATACTGCGAACAGGAAGGCCATGGCTTCGCTTACAATGCTTGTTTGTTGGGTCATCTGGAATGAGAGGAATGCTAGAGTCTTCCGGAAGAAATCGACGCCGCCATACTACGTCCTAAAGCTCATCCAAGAGGAGGCCAAGTTGTGGGTGACTGCGGGGGCTAGGCACTTGAGCATCATCATGCCGCGAGAGTAGTCCGGCTGTATCTTAGGTAGATGGGCTACGATGTAAAACCGGTTGTTTTGTACCTTAAAACTCTCCTTCTTAATTAATGAATGAGGCAAATCTTTTGCCTCTGTTTTAAAAAAAAAAAACGCGCCGCAGAAGAAGCTGCCATCGGTTTCTCCACGTCGCAAGCGTCAACCACGCTGTGTACGCTCGTGCAGATCCACGCACGCAGCCGGCGTGTACGTGCGTGTTCTCCTTTCCAGCATGGAGAGGGGCTGCCGGCCGCGTTCGTCCTGGACCGGACCGCAGCTGCATGCAGCCTCGCCTCACAGGAGGAGAAGCAGGCCAGGGTGGAGAGGAGAGGGGCCGGCCAACGGCCCTGCCACTGCCATGCATGATGCATCTGATCAGTGGCAGTGCTGACTTCCGGTTCAGGGTCACCACCGGAAAGAGCAGCCATGCATACATGCATGCATGCGGCCCGCTGGCACGCGCACATGCTCCATCCCGGAGCGCCCCGCGCATGCAGAATCAAGCCTGGACGATGCATGCACGCAGGTGACCGGACGCACGGCGGCGCTGCCGCGTAGGCGTGTTGCTAGTCACCGTAACGTACGTACGTAAGTGGCCGACGGCGGCTGGCCGGCGACACCGCGATCCGCGACGCTACTTGCTCATATCGGAGACTAGCACAACAATCTCTTCCCTTTGCTGACTTGTGGAATTTGCGGTTCGGAAGATTCTTGGCAACATTCCCTTCTCCACTGCCATATGGCAAGGTGTGTTTGGGCCCTTGAAGATCCGAACCTGGTCGAGGCTATGGAGAGCAGCAGAGAACCGGATACCAAAAGGTGGTTGTTTGTAATGATCGATGACTATCTCATGACGATTTTATCAGGGTCGTGATCACCCTGTGGGTTGTGTGGCACGCCCGAAGAAAAGCGCTCCATGATCATATCTTCTAGTCACCTCACTGAATACATCATTTTGTGATCAACTATATAAGGGAGATGGGTGAATGTGTGCCTAAGAAACCTCAGACAAACAACACTAGTGACCAGATTAGTACACACGCGCTCGGTGCCACCTGCTGCTGGACATGCAAAAATCAAAGTTGATGGTGCAACTTCACGTGGCTTGGATGGGGCCTCGTACAGTGCCGTATGCAGAGCTGATATAGGAAAATACTTGGGTGCTTCAGCTATCAAGTGTGCAGGTATAACTGACCCGGCTACGTTCGAGGCACTCGCTTGCCGAAAGGCTCTTTCTCTTGCCTTCGATCAAGATTTATCGAATGTAAAAATAGAGTAGTTGTCATGAGCATCAATAAAGGCACGGGAGTATTATATGCGGGTATTGTTAGAAAAATTATTGCAATGGCTAATCAGTTTACAACTTACTCCTTCATCTTCGAGGGACATGATTCTATTATTGAGACACATAGTCTGCTAAGCATACTTTAGGACTTTTTTTTGGACGCCATGTGTGGCTTCTTGAAACTCCATACCTAAATTGTATCCCAATATATTTCGACTATGATCCATGAATAAAGTGTGTTTAGACTAAAAGAAAAAGGAAAAACGGTCTGATTTCCCTTTGGTAAAAAAATGTTAGGTGCTTTCTTGAGCGATGACTTGGGAGGGTTCCGGTCACGCCTACGTTCACATCAGAAATGGAAAGAAGAAATCCTCTGGATTGGACAACTACCATGACGTAATAGAAATCCTCCGTTCTAATATACCGTATGTATAGCAAATTATACAAGTCAAATAGTCAACTTTGGTCGAATTTATGAAAAAAAATATTAACAATAGGCATACCAAATCAATATTATTAGATTAAACATAAGACATTTTAGAGATTTCAATACAGACTGCAAACGAATGTATATAAATGCAATTTAGAGTGTAGATTCACTCATTTTGTAATGGTATAGATAGAGGTAATTTTCTGTATAAAGTTTACCAAACTTCATGAAGCTTACTTTAGCGAAAAACCTATGCGCACTATAAGATTTAAACATTACTAATATCTAAAACAGTCTACAGAAGTCCCGGCCGCTCATTAAACTTAACTTAACATTAAAAGACAGGAAAAAATACTTTGATGACACCGCCGTCTTGGCGTGTCGCCATCCTTCTCGTCGTCGTCCTTGATGAGATCGACGTATGGTGGTGGCTGCCAGAGGTGGGCTGGTGGCCCTTGCGGTGGTTGCCTGACCGGAGGCACGCGGAGACGGGAGTGAAAGCGTGGATTGACCGGTCCACGGCTTCCACATTACGAACGACGGCGGTTGCGGTGGATGGGTGGCTGGCAGGTGGGTCTGCCCACTCATGCGCAGTAAATATGGGCGGTGGGAGGTAGGTGTGCGGCCGACGGGCGGGTCCGAGATGAACAAGGAGCGTGCGTGTGGGCGTCCGTCTGGACACGTACCGGACAAAAATTTGCATCGGAAATGGATCGAGCCGGATAGCAGACGAACGTATTTGGCGAATGAGGTCTCGTTTGCCAATTTGGATCAAAACGGACATGCGCAGATCAGATGGCCTCGCGGACGGCCTAGACCGCGGTGCGGCAAGAGAAACAAATGAGAGAGAGGGGAGGGGACGGCCAACGGCCCTGCCATGCATCTGATGGGCGCTGACTTCAGCATTGCCACCGGCAGGAGCGGCCATGCATGCCGCTCGCTGGCACGCACATGCTCCATGCCCAGCGCCCTGCGCATGCAGAATCAAGCCTCGACGATACGCCGGAGACCCCGTAGGCCCATGCGCCCAGAGTGGCCGGTGGCTCCAACCGGCGCCACGCTGCAGGACAAGCTTTGCATTGCGCATGCATTGCATGGCATGGGGTCAAATGTCCCAAAAGAAATCTGCACCGGCCCTCTCCTCCTCTTGCTACAAGACATGATTCAAAATTTCAAACCCATCCATCCATCCATGGGCTAAAATTCAAGACATCTGGACGACGACGACGACGAACGGAGCGAAATTCGCCCTACGGAAACGACCGGGTTTTCGACAGAATGTATCTGAGCCGGTTCCACCACAAA
This sequence comes from Hordeum pubiflorum, assembly GCA_000582825.1. Lineage (NCBI taxonomy): Eukaryota > Viridiplantae > Streptophyta > Magnoliopsida > Poales > Poaceae > Hordeum > Hordeum pubiflorum. The sequence continues at coordinate 4,994 of CBMN010002288.1, read as the reverse complement.
AGTCAATGTGCGGATGAAATGTACTAAAACAGGATGTGATGGGGGCAGGGAGCCTTATTTTCCAGGCAGCGCGTGCCTGCTGCGGGAGTTGTTGTTCGCTAGCATCAACCAACTACATGCAGCTCGCTCACCTGGCCCAGCTTTGGTACATTGGTAGTGATCTCATGATCTCACCATTCATGGCTGGGGAATATCAACGGTGTACCCGTGGCGAGGTCAGGGGATTTTATTGGGCGCCGTCGGTGGCCATTGGATTTTCAAACGGATTTGCACAGCTTTACTCTGGCACTAAGTTCCTCCGTGGGGCAGCTTGTCGTTGTCGGTCCTCATCTCACGAGAGGGATGAGCAGGTACTCCGCGTAGAACAGCTGCGGAACCATGTGAGGGGAGTGAATGTGAGTTAACAGGGCGTGTCATTCCAGGATCCACAAGGCGCAGAAGGTGAACTTATTGAATATGTTTGGACAGTACAAGGAATTTCATTTAAGGAGTATGCGGCGAAAAATCAGGGACTGGGTGCTGAAGTCGGCACTCACCCTCCAGATGAGCATGTAGAAGGATGTTATCGCAGCTTTGCTTGTCAGGTCGACGGATCGTGCGCAGCTCCACAAGATGCTGGCGAGGATTGCATGGCCCACGACCTGCAAAAACCCATGCTCGTAAACGGGGCTGCGAAGAACCACTTATACAACAGCCTATAGAAGGAGAAGCCTTGTAGCTATCTTTGTTATGCTTGGGGCAAGCTTAAATGGATACAAAAAGTTCGACTCACCTTGTAATTCTAAAACAGCACAAAAGGTAAAAAGTTCAGATCTGTCTTGAATTTTAGAAGAGGTTAAATTTCCATAACAAGGCCATATTAATTTCCATAACTAGTTCACAATCATAAGAGAAAGAAAAGCCTTCTACAGATCACTAGAGATGTTAGTTCCATGGTGGTAATCAATTCAGAACATAGCCAAATACTCAAATTGTTTTGGTTGGCAAAGGTGAATGAGTTAAATTTAATGATGGGCATTGTGGGTGAAATCAAGATGTGATGTGCGTACAGTTATAGATTTGCTCCACCAACTGGAAGAAGTTGCCCCCATCAATATCGCAACACCGTAGGCAACCTCAAGTAGACCAACACAAGCCCAGAAAACCTGTGTGCAAGTTTAAATCAGCAACTACAACAGTAAGTCTCTTAGCACAATAGCAATGCTTATTATTTACTACTAACCTTGCTTTGACCTAATCTAACACTAAAAGATTGAATCCCAAAAATGCGGTCCCCTTCAATGTCTGGTATATCCTGCAGGAAATAGAGAAGTTCTCAAGGAAACATTGTTTGTATCAAAAGCGATGCAACAAATGAGTTTTCCGTTAGAAAATCATGAAAGAACATTTATGAGTGTTCCATTAGCAAATCACTTTAGCTGCAGTAATGCAGGACAGAAACTAGATTTTGTTACCTTGAATAATGCTATTACAACTGAGAAGAAGGTCATGAAGGCAGTTGCAAATATCAATGGCTTTGAAAAGACTGCCGGCCTTCTAAACACAAATGTCTGATAGAAAGACAAGGGAACACAGCATAAATCATATGCAGCAGTTACCGTGTGATGTTCACAGAACAAGCATCGTAAAAATGTTATTGCAACCGCAGACAGAACATTATATTTTACTAGAAGTTGCTTCCTGTTTTCAAATAGCTCATCAGAAGAAGACTTGCCTGAATGTGGAGAAAAAATGCCAGTTGAACAATCACCGCACGCACTGCTAATATGCAGAGTGCTGCAACAACAGCAAACCTCTTCCATCGGAAGTACGGAAGCTGTAGAGCACCAAAATGGGAATGTCAGTTCTCTTTAATTAGGTAATAAAGGGTATCAATATCTCAAACCAAACACAGTGATATTCCAGATAATTATGCAGGAATACAAACTAATGTCCGAAAAGCTTTTACATTAACCGGTCGTCATTCTGCGATTAAGAAAATCAAGATTTTAATCTGCCAACTTTGGGCTTTACCACATGCCAACCACGGGAAAAAGTAGTCCCATTTTAGCCCATCAAATTTAGGTCTTCTGAAGAATGCAGAGCAAAGTTTTCTGCTGTAACATGTTAGCCCATTACATCTGTAGATCAGTTATAGCCTTGTGGGTGGGTTCCACACAGGTCAGTTGTCCACATCTTTAAAGGCCCATAAGGTAAAAAAAAATGGCTGGTATAAGCATTTCACTTGTGATAGTATTGTTCAAAAGTAGGTCTCTTAATTATTGTTATTTGGAGAAACAGATGTCATACTTTTTATTACAGCAAAATAGGCAAGAACGCCATCATGGAGAAATGTGAATAAAATTGAAACCTCAAGTCATATGCGGTAAATTGATGATCATTAAGACGTAAGCTCTTACATTGACTGAATAAGCGGTCCCAAGAACAAAGCTAATAAAAAGAGCCCAGAACAGAGGTGGTGATCCAACAACCCATCCAAGGCCAAAGCTCTGCAGCTCAAACAGCAATGATCCTGAATTAATCTGACAGACTGACAACAAAGAGCCTAAGTAGATCAACAGTTAAAAGATTCGTAGAAGATTAGCGCAACTACAAACAAATGGCAATAGATTTTATTTCACTGCTGAGTAATAACTAGTAAACAGAAACAGGAGAACTGCAACTATAAAGTACACCCTAACTAGATTTGAAGAAAAATGGAAGTGTTATTAAGTGCAACTGCTCAACCACACATAGCCATCAAAGTTCAGAACCTATGCAGGAATGTGTCTTACTGTGCTAAGTAATTGTCTAAGAGCACCATTAGTTACATAGAGTAATATTGAAGATATATGCTTAAGAAAACAAGCCAATTACTCTTAACACCCAACTCTCAGTTTACAAGATCCTCATACGTCCAAAATAGGCATGAAGACTTCCAGCTCTTTCCAGATAAATAAACATAGTTACCATAGCAGTAATAGATGTCTAAAAAAACATTACCATGGCTGCAAATACTGACACTATTGCAACTCCAGTTGCAGGAGAGTATTCCCCAGATGCTAGTGGAAGAGTTGGCTTGTTAACCTGGTGAGTCACTAACATTAGGTCCCACAGAAGTTTGAAGCAGTTATAATAAAAAGCAGCACTGTTAAGTCGAAACGGAAACATCTGGGATTACAATGAAACTACAATACCTTGTCTATTTCAATGTCGAACAACTGATTCAATCCAACAATATAGATGTTCATAAAAAGAGCGGCCACCACTGCCTACATAGGAGTAAAAGTGCATCATATTTTATACAATTCCATCACTGTAGAAGAAAAGTGCTGCTCAAAGTTGTACCTCCAGCAAACCAGTGAGGAACAAGGGCGAAATATCAGATAAGCTCTCGACAGCTAGAAGGGAAACTGAGACTATGCTTAGTGCCTGCCTAAACAAGAATTTTTTCTCTTAGATCCAGGGAGAGTAAAAGCAAACCACGGCCCAAGTGTACTAGCTTCATAAAGAGATCTTATATGCTGGCTATTCATCTCAATGAAACAGCGTCAACATGACTTAACTGTTCCTATGATGGTATGTGGCCGAGAAAACCTGTAGAACGCGTCCAGAGAAGATGATATTGGCTTCCAGAAGCTTGCAGGATCGTGTGCTTCAGTTTCAGGCTGTAGTGATTGCCCAGCTTTTGCAGAAGTATTTATCGATTGATGTGCTATCCCATGGTTGGAATATTTCCAATCCAAGAACTTTTTACAGTGATTAATGGTAGGACCTTTGGATGCTTGGATGGATAAAGAAACTCGCCCTTTACCATTTTGTTGGATTGACCAAAATGATGATAGAATATGATCTGGAAAACCAACATTTCAAAACTATGTCAAGCACTCAGGAAACAAAGATTGAAGAACTTCATCCATAATGCAAGATAGGTAACAATATGTAAGCTCAAATGTTGGTCGATCCATTATCCGGTAGGCCTTTTACTACTGAATAGGACCAGTCAAAGAAAAATGACATGTACGTCTTGCCCACTTCATCTCCATCAGGTTGGTTCGTTATGTTCACTGGTACAAGATGGGAGGTGCCTGACAGCACAGAAAACGCCAGATTTGTTGCAGGCCAACTTCTTTTGATTATCACAGAGATGAATTTTACACGACCGACAATGATCTACTACACAAGGAAAGGAACCGTGCCTGAACAAAATTTTGCATATCAGTGCATCCATTTGTGCCTGACAAAAATCGACATAGAGCCCTTGCTCAACCGAAACAAGCAACACCTCAGCACCCCCCTGATACTTCGCAGGGCTTTGCGCGCAGCATGACGGATCATCCCAACGAAAAAAGGACAGGTTATTTACCAGCTTGAACAAGTTGACAACCTGTGGCATAGTTTCTCTACGAATATGGGTTCCCTAACTACCTATCCTCCTGGTACATGCTAAAATTCACCACACACAAAACATCATTTCGCCGGCTCCGATCCCCTGTAGCACTGACCGTCTGAGCTAGCGAGCAGAAACACACTCCAACACAGCATTTCCAATCGATTGACGATGACAAAAGGCGTTACTGATTCATTTTCCGTGGACTGATAAAAACACCGACCCCCTTTCGGCATATACTACTCCTATTCCGGAAAAGGGCGGCGTACCAGGAGGAGGAGACTCCTACTCCTATCCCACCGAACCGCATCCCGCGGCATCGCTTTCGCTCCCCGAATCCGGTAAGGTCAGTCCGCACTTCCTCCCGCTCAACCACACCCATTCGTACAGCGCCAGCAGCAACTAGTCAAAGCCACTGACTGAGAGGCGCCAATCAAGCGGAGCGTGCGGGGGACGGGGAGTCGAGGCACTCACCTCGCCGGCGGGCGGCGGCGGCGGCGGGCGCGGAGCGGAGCGACGACGGCCGGAAGCGGAGCGAGTCCATCGCCGCGGCGGCGGCGGCGCGCGGGTGGGAGCGGGCAGTGGGACGGAGAGCGAGCGGGGGAGGGAGGGAGCGGTGGAGAGG